>OX387716.1:47362229-47462337 GCA_947577245.1 Andrena bucephala | reverse complement strand
AATTCCACCTATAAGTTACTCTGACACGGAAAAAACGACGAAAAAATCGGTTTTTAATTTTTTTAACTGCGGCGCACCAAATTGAAAAATCTGAAAAAAATTCAGGACAATAGTATCAATGATACGTACTTACAGTAAAAATATAATTATAGTGCCAAGACTGCTTCGATACACAACCGGCATTTTTCAGCATTTTTTGGCGTTTTCTATTTTTCACAGCTTGGTTTTTTAATTTAAAAATCTGAAACAATTTTCTAATATGTGCCCCGATAACAGAAATGGCTCTGATTTTTTTCAAGATTTTTCATCTCCTAGTATAGGAGAAATTCGGCAAAAACCTGTTTTTCTATTTTTGCCCTTTACTACCCTCCGAGTCGAGATACAAAGTTGAAACTTGCCACAAATGTTTCTTTTTTTATAAGCTTTCGAATGACTCATCGTGAGTCGAATTCGGTTCAAGGGCACATTTGACCACCTTAACCGGCTATACCCTTTCCAAAACATTTGCTACTGCCGGCATTTGGTATAACTTGAAGTTTCAATTTTACTGATAATGACACATTTATTGCTAATATTACTTATCTTTTCACCCGACACATAATATATTTAGAAAGTTGATACTATACAAATAAATAACTCTGACTCAAAGAAAACCAAATTTTAATTAAGGATCTATATCATTTATAAGTCGGAAAGTTATATATAAATAAATATATACATACAATATACCCCCCCGAATTTTATTACGGGACCTGTTCTGCACTGGGGCCCCACAAGGAACCCAGTCATATATACCTATGCTACGAGCCTACGAACACGCACATACACTACTGCAGTTCTCCTCACCGATTCTGACCTTAGCAACAGGAAAGGTGGGTTGCTCACCGCTAGGCGCCGAAAACAGCTCCTTGTGCAGCGCTGCCCTATGGCATAGTCTGTAATCGTCTCCGGTGGCGAGACGGTTACCGGTGGGACGGAGAAGGGATTGTGGTGCCGACTCTGTCGGTATGGCGAATGAGTACTAGGCGTTGTTAACAAGTAACAGTGTTTATTGACGAGCTAGATACAAAATTCTGTTTGTAATTCTTTCCGACACGGTAGGGCTACGAGTTGGTATTCGTTCGGCGGACGCGTCGGTTCGCGACGGCGGCGACTTTGCGGCGAGTCGGTAGGAGTTCGGGATTCGGAGTCTGTGGAAGTTCTGCCCTGGACGACCGTATAGGCGCGTCCGTATGGGAGTCGTATAACGGAGTTTCAGAGTGCAATAGGTCTCCGGCCTAATGGGCGCGGAGTCACCTCTCTGACGTAGGCGGAGCGCAAGATGAATCTCGGCTGATTTCGGACAGAGGCTGGTAACGGTACAGTAGTGGCGATGGCGGACACTGACACACCTCGAGGATATAAAAAATTGAGCGTCTTGCTGGTATTGCGTGAAGCAGTATTGCGACATGCACAAGAGCTCTGTTAGCAAATATCGGAACCGCACACGTCGTTGGAACTGGGAACTCGCGAGAGGGTTTCGTTGGCTTTATGTCACTAGTTTAATATTACAATATAAGTCTATGTACAGTTATTTTCAATAAAGAGTTTGTGGAGCACAATTATTAGCACAATAGTTTCTAACTTAATAGTAGTAGCGTTACTGGCTTTCCGGCCCGGTGAGCGAGTTCTAGTTTAAGCACGTGGATTCGGCTCGAATCCAGTTACAGAGCGAAGCGATAAACCAAAGCGCGTAGCACGTGGAATCGGCCCGATTCCCGTAACAAAGCGTTTCAAGCAAGCAATTATTCCGGTGTTACCTCGTAGACGGCTCGTCAACTAGTAGATCGAGGAAATCGCTGTCGATTTCCTCGAACCCGCGTGCTCTCCCCCTTCCATCGATCGCCGATCGATGGAAGGGCGACAGCATCCAGCTGTCACGCGCGTAGCGAAAGATCCAGAAAGGCCCGACTTCCTTGAGGAAAGAGCGTCCCCCTTCCATCGGTTGTAAGGCGATGGAAGGGGCCATGATCGACGCTCCACGCGAGTCAGCGGGCCACAGCTATTGTCTAATTATCGAGGGGTCTAATAGATGGCGGTAGACTGCTATATTTCTCGAACAAGCTCCTTATTCAGCTCGCCGCGGCCTTTATATTGAGAGGCCGTATATCTTCGCCCGCGAGAGCCGTCTCGCGGCCTTGGCCGCCTAGCGGCCACGGCGCGAACTAGGCCCATTGTGTCGAGGCCTGGCGTTCACACAGCTCGCGACGTGACTTCGTCACAAGTCAATTACCGAGATCCCCCTCCCCCGGTAAATGTCCATTCCCCCTCTTCGTCCCCTTCCACGCTTCCATTCAGTATCCCTCATCCCCTTTCCTCCAGATATTTGCACAGCCTCCTCCCTTCCCCATTCACCTCCTTATCCTTTGATCTCATGATCCTGCCCCTCCCTCCCTCGTCCTCTTCCCCCTCCCATACCTCCCCTCCTTCCTCTCCTATCCTTGCATTGAAGTCCCCCCCCTATTACAATTCGTACTCCCTCCTTCCTCTCCTCCGTCCATTCCCCTAAATCCTCCAGCTTCCTTTGCAGATACTTGTTTACATAAACACCTACTATCCTCCATCACTCCTTCCCCATTCTCACTTCCTTTGTCATCATCCCCTTTACTTCCCCACTTTCCCCCCTCTCATTTCCATCCCCTTTCTCACCCCCATCAACATTCCTCCCATTGCTCTCCCCTTCTTATTAACCACCTTTCCCACAGAAGCCCCCTGGGCAGCTTTCTCTCCACCTCCTCCCACTCCCTCTCCTCCAGCCACGTTTCACTCAGCACCATCACGTCCCACTCCTCCAACCCTTTCCAAGAATCCCCATCCATCTTGCTTAGTCCTGCCACATTCCAAAACGCCACTTTATAGTTCCTCATTTCTTCCCCTCCATTCTCCCTATTCTTTCTTTCCCCTTTCCCCCTTACCCTCTTCCATCGTTTCCCTGCTCTTCACACCATTTCTCCCCATCTCATCCCACGTTCTTAGCTTCCCGTCTACCCACATCTTCATGTACCCTACTTGTACTTTCCTTCCTCTCTCCCTCTCTTTTTCTGTCTCTCTTTCCAACTTCCATCTCAGCTTCCTTTCTGCCTCTGTTAAGTTATCCTCTAGTCTCTTCCTCCGACCCCTCACCTTTTTCTTCGCCTCCATAACCTTCTTCTTTTCCTCCCTCCCCCCGAGTTTGACCAACACCATTCCGTCCCCATCATTCCCTGTTTTACCTATCTTCACAACCTCTTTTATCCCCTCTTCCTCCACTCCCACCCTTTCCCACAACTTCCTCACTTCCTGCTTTCCCTCCATTCCCTCTATTCCTATCCCCCTCACCCCCACATTATTTATTCTTCGCTTCGTCTCCTTATTGTCCTGCTTTATGACCATTATCCTCATTCTAATTCTCCATTCCTCCCCTACCCCCACCCCCGCTCCTCCTTTATCCCTTCATCCCTCTTTTCCTTTTCCCATTCCTCTACCTTCTCAATCACCTTATCCATCATCCTATCCTTTCCTCACTCCTTTTCTCCCAACTTTCTCTCCTTGCCTTCTCTTCCCTCACCTCCTCCTCCCACCTCCTCCTTTCCTTTCTCCATTCTTCCTCCGCCCTTCTTCTCTCATCCCTCTCCCTCCTCATTTCCTCGTCGACCCTTCTTCTCTCCTCTCTATCCACCCTCATCTCCTCCCTCATTTTCCTCCAGAGAGTCGAGACCGATAGAATTTCGGTTTCGGTCGCGGTCGCGGTCAGTGAGACCGACCAATATGGCATTTACGGTTCTCTGGACCGAACTAGAGAGCGACGAGCGGTCAGGAGTTTTCTCTCGACCAAAACTCGACAGAAAATTTCTCTCAGACTTTCGGTTGACCAAAAGTCTTGACCGGTCGCAATACGGTCGAGTTAATTTATGGAGAGGTTTCCGTTCCGCTCCATAAATTATGAGTCGGAGCGGTTCGGAGCGGTTCGGTTCTGTTCAGATCGGTTCAACCTAGCTGAATAAGCCGGGAAGGTATGGATGCTGTTCCTGTCGCTCACACTGTTTGTAACTCTCGTGACAGGTTTGTTGATAGCAAACTTTTGCTGTTATTTGTTACTGTAACACTGTCCATTCCAAACTAAGTCGATCTGCCGAGATATTATTGTATTTCAAACACTAGTTATGTATTATTTTAATAGAAGTAGTTAATATAAATAAATTATTGTTAGTATACAAATAACAAGAAAATGATTGAAAATATAATTCTTCATGTGATTATTTTAAATGTATGTCCAAGTGTGGAAAAAAACAGAAGATAGGAATGTAATAAAATGTAAATATATTTAACAATAGCATAAATAACAAATTTCACAGCAAAATTTATTACAATGTTTCAATTTTTATCTCTCGGAATAACATATGAAAAATAACCACATGAAGAATTATATTTTCAATCATTTTCTTGTTATTTGTATATAAACAATAATTTATTTATATTAACTACTTCTGTTACCTTTCGCTTCGGTTACTGGTCGCTAGACCGGTCAAGACCGGTCTGAATTTCGGTTTCTGCTTCAGTCTCGACTCCCTGTTTTCGTTATCTCCAGCATCATTTCCTTCATCATTTCTTCCAGCCCTCCCAGCCCTTCCTCTTTGTCCAAACCTTCCCCCCTTACTCCTTCCCTCCTGTGATCTCGCCGTCATGACGCTTCTCTTAAACTCCTTCATTTGTTTACGCCCCCCCCCCCCTCCTCCACACTCTCCATCCTCTTTTTACCCCAGAGACTAACTAAACTTCCCACGCTCCCTTCACTACTTTCACTATCTTTCCTGCCTTTCTCTTCTCTTTGTGCCCGTTCCTTCCCTTTTCCTCCCTCCTTCCCTCTCCTCCTTTCGTTTCCCTCCACCCAGTTACCCTACTTTCCCTTGACCTTCCTTAATTCCCTTCAACCTCTTTCCTATCCTCCTATTACCCTTCGCCTCTTACCCGCTATACTTTTTCCTGTCTTCCTTTTGTTTCTTCGCCCGTTTAAATTTCCCTCCTATCAGTCACTTGTCCTAAATCCTCCATTCTCCCGCAGAGTGCGCCACCTGCCTTCTGCCTATGGGCCTAACGGTCATAAAAGGAATTCCAGTCTTTGGTACTGGATTTATACGAATAAGTATTTATTGCACAAACTTCACACTAATGTATAACAAATGTACTAAGGTAGGTATTCGAAGTAGCGTGTGTGTCACTCCTAGAGCTGTAGCGCTTAGCTTACACGTGTCAGTCTCTAGATAGTCGACTAGATAGATTAGTCTGGGCGTGGGCAAATTATTTGCTTCCTTCGCCGTTGGCGCTGCTGTTAGTCTTTGGTTAACGGTGTCGCCACATGCCTCTTTCTTCCCGCCTAACACCACGCTTGTCGCGTCGCCCTAACCTCCAATTGATTCCCTCCCACCTTATCACCTCTACCACCCACATTCCTCGCCCTCTCCCTCCACCCTCTTCCCTTCCACACCAACCCCTCACCTTATCCACTCACCCACAGCCCTTTCCTCCCACCCTCACTACGCTTTTCGCTCTCTAACACACCGCACACTTTCCCACACCAAACTCTCACGCGACCGGAAACGGAAGTTCTCATTGACATTCGTGTTTTTTCAAATATTTAATTACTGACGGCTGAATTACCTTAATCATCTTAAAAACGTTATAAAGTGTTAGAAGAAACAAGGCGAAAATAAAGTTGAATTTTATGTTAAATCAGTGAGTGAAGTTTTTCCACCCCCAATTCCCCATCCTCTAAATCGAGCGTTCGCCTTTTGGGAAAGTAGATTAAATTACGAAAATGTGCACTGACAGTTCACAGGTTGCGCTTATTAATGGTATCACCTATGAACAGAACGTTGCCCGCGGTTTTACCAGAGATTATGCATAAAGCGTGAGCGACGCGATAGATTTAAATATTAATGAAGTTCTAAATAAATGTTTGCGAATGTGGAAAAATCACGCTTGCCTCCGCCGATGGTGCCGCTGAAGAGCTGAACGTTGCCTGCAGTAGCGCCTGGTGCGGAAGGTGGAGAGTGATTTATCGGTCCATTAATAATTGCTATTGAAAATTCCAAAAGACTAATGCCGAGGAACCACCGTGCGGGACGTCGTGTCCAGTTACGTAAATTGAAGTGGCAGTTCAGTGACGCCCCGGCAACCGGTGCTGAACTTTTAGGACTAGTTAATACCCCGACGGTCAAATAGGACCAAGATAACCCCCAAAATCGGGTATACCCTGCTTTCTGGAGAGTGGGCGGTCCCAAAGCTCGAGGAAGCGCTAGAAATCAACGTGGTCCCGGACGCGCCCATCGAGTGGAAATTGATTCCGATAGACCTGCCATCACCGCGTGTAAATTAAGGTAATTATAGAAATAAAAATGTATATATAATCTACCTTCAATCACTCTCAACTATCCCAGAACGTAGAATCCCAGGATTTGCCCGAAAGCGGATCAAAAATATAAACTCCCTAAATCGCGGCCCCCAAATAGGAATAATTCCACTATTTACAATGGTATTTTATAATGTCCCCATGCTAGCATGTCGGTTGAATCGGGTATGATATACCGCTTATCGCCGTACGAACATAGAGCGATTTTGGATTCCAAAATGGTATACACGTTTTGTAATTTAGATCTTATGCATGATTGTCTGCGAGTCATTTTGATCTCCTTGTGCAAACACTGCGCGTAATCGTCGAAAGTTATCGTTCTGGCTACGACATTGCTCTTGACGCCTTTCGCCTTCTTCGAATCTTTTTTGCCGTCTACGCGCAGCGCATACATTTTCGGTCTAAGACCTATGAATTCGGTCATTATCGCGCCATTATTTTCATCTTTCATCAGTCCCGGAACCTTCTTATTTACATGCGGCATATCGTACACGTTATTGGTCGGATAATCACTTGTATCAAACCTATCAATATCGCGTTTCATGGTCTCGTAGATATCGTCGCATTGAATATGGTAGATGAGGCTGTCGGTGTTTGTGTACAGTATTTTACAAAACATGTAATCGTGGTGAAATCCATGCAAACAAATGATATGTCCAAAATGCACAAGTTATAGCTAAGCGGGTTCCAACCCAGGTCCTCTGAGGGGAGCGCGGCGGCGGGGGGAAGTGAGGGCGCGCGGGGAACGCGGCGGAGGGAAACATGGGCGCGGGGCCAGCGGGGAGCGGAAGACAGGTTGCGCGCGCACGAGCCGCGGAGTGGGGGAAGCCACAATCGTCGAGCGGATCAGTCCGGGCCGAGCCGCCGCGGAGACCTCTCCAGACCTGGCCCACCCCCGAAAAATTTTTCAGAGGGAGGGAATGACCTTGGCCCACCCCCGAAAATTTCTTCCAAACCAATATGTGATGGAATTTTCCCCCCAACACAGAGATATAATAATTTATTTTTATCGGATGATGTTTTGAACGATGTCGGGAAAGATCGGCTTTTTACAAACCATGTATTCTGAGGATGGGAAAGAGAGAGAGAGAGAGAGAGAGCATTACTTTTAAAGCTAAATTCGAGAAAGGGAAAGAGACGCCACTACATAGTGGTACATCGCATTTTATTCTAAAGCTAACAAGTTTTCAAAGCGTTCCGATTTAGCGTCGCAACGTATCGCGCGATCTTGCGTAATTCGACTCCTCTGGAGCGGCCGTGTGGGATGACGTCATTATGCAGCGCAAAGAACGAAATAAAATTATGCGATGTCAACAAATCTTAAAATTATGAGGAAAGGAGGAGGATGCCGGGTAAATAAAATGTAGAAATAATACGTTTAGGAATATATTGTTAAAAAGTGGATAATAATAGTAATAGTAATAATAATAATTATGATAATGATAATAAGAAAAAAAAGAATCTAAATATCGTCATCGGAGGGTGGTTGTGATATCGATGGCGTCGGGGATGGTGATTCATACACCCACTCGGGCCACTCGAAGTGTGGCGACGACGGTGGTGGTGTAAGGAGCCCCTCAAGCCACGCGAGGGGCGGCGACGACGGCGACGTCATCATCATCGACGACGTGGGTGATGATGGACACCACGGTGACGGCATCGATAATGATGATGATGATGATGATGATGATGATGATGATGATGATGATGATGATGATGCCGGTGGTGGTGTTCGCAGACGAGAGCCTGGCGACAGTGGCGATGGGGATCGCGGTCGTCGCAGGGACCCCACACGCTGATATGGGACCCACGGACGCCGAAGCAGAGCCGCCATCGCGGAACCAATCGCTTGGTCCAAATGTCGCCACATCCGCGGCTCCTGATCGGGCGCGGCCTGGAACACGTTCTGGGACGCGACCTACACCACGCGATGCGCCAGAAGCGCCATAATAATCGTTATAATTAACAAACGTCGTTATAATTAAGCACATAAATAAACATAATAAACATGAAACACACATTACCACTGGAGGCAGCGACGGCGACGACGACGACGACCAATGGGGTGGTGATGGGGGTGAAGGCGGTGGCGAGTTCTAGAACATAGAAACTCATGATGTAATATTAACACAACCACCTGATTTGATCTCACTCGATTTCAACTGTTAAACGCGATAAATGTCAAAATATTGCAAAGTACATACCTCAGCATTATCGCGACATGGCTCCTGGTCCCACTTCGGTGCAATTCTCCAAAGTCCCATTGCACAAAAAAGATTTTTCAAAAACTATCAAACTCGCTGCACATCGACCACGATTTGAATGCAACTGGTCTCGCTGCATTTCCAAGCTTGCTTGTAAACTCATATCTTGAAACCGAAAAGTGCATAGCTTTGCAAAAGTAAGATGCCTTTTGTTCTTCACCTTCTTCACTGGTCACCCGTATCGCGCGATCATGTGTAATTTTAATCCTCTAGAGCAGCCGCGCGGGATGATATCATTCTGCAGCGCGAAGTATGGTCGAACGAAATAGAATTATGCGATGTCAGCAAATCTTAAAATTATGTGAGGAGGAGGAAGACGGACAAATAAAATTGAGAAATTATATACGTTTAAGAATATATATTTAAAATTAAAAGAATATAATTTAACATTTTTTCCTACGAGCATCAGCTAGAATATCATTGATGGTGCATGCTACCAGTTCACAATCTACATAATAATCCTCACAGTAATGTTCGCTATCACATATGATTTTAGCAGCACGACGCGCATCTAATGTTTCGCAGGCAACATCGCTCTGCTGTAGCACGTTAACAAAAATTTCAAATTTCATCTGCACATCTCTTACATATTGATGTAGCCGCGAATACACATAGTCTATACATGGCTCAAGATTTAATAAAAATGTCACTGTATCCGGTTTGAAATACAGCGGCTTATTATGTAGCGTCATCTTTACAATCGGCGAATTATAGATCTCACAAAAATTGATTCATCTGCATCGAAGGTGATCCAGGTAATCGTGAACGTTCTTCAATGATCGTACGATTGTTGCATATCGCATGCCATGTATACGATGGTAACGTGAGAAACATCCCACGATTGTCGCCGAGGACCATTTCTACATCGACCGTAGGCCGTACGCGGATTCCAATTTACAAATATTTGCTGCCCATGGATGTTAATGCGTATCTTCTGACCATGATACGCGATGTTCGGCGCGGGCTAAGAGAACAATCAAAGCTATGAAATTGTCCGCTCGTGTTAGGAATAAAAATTTTGAGAATATGTGAAAATTAAGCCTTACCAAACAACTGTATCCTCCCCGCATTGAGCCACGCCATCATCCTGCATGATCGGAACGTAATAATTCATGCGTCTGGCGTTTCCTTCGATATTGGTACTGCACATTTTTTTTCAGAGCACTATTTGTTCCGTCGAAAGTCACTGAGGCTACTGAGCGATTGATGGAATAGCGTCAGGGAGCCGTCTTAAATAGTGGTGCGATTGCTTCCCCCACCACCGCATTTTATTTTAAAACTTCCAACTTTTCCATAATGTTTTTCAATCTTAACGTCGTAGCGTATCGCGCGAGATGATGTTATTTTTTGCAATGCTAATGTAATATAATACTTCTGGAAACGTCGAATCTTAGAATTCTGTGTCAGCAGAAACATCGATTCTTAGAAATAGGTGTCAGCAGAAACATCGATTCTTTGAAAATAGGTGTCAGCAGAAACTGTGTTGGACGATCTCCCGCGCTAATTCGTCATACGCGTGAATCATAGAAAGAATTATGCTGCATCGATAGAAACTGCAGAGAACCATGTTGGGACAGATCGCCATTTTTTGCATGCAATGCATTCGAGGGAGGGGGTACGCCAAAAGAGTAAGACAGATAGCAAATCATGCATAAAAGCGTGCTGTAAACTGTGCAAAGCTTCAATTCGTTGTAACACGTTGCATAGAAAAGACATTACAGCCATGGAAGAATTCCCGCAAGTAGAACGCGAATTGTTGGATCAATCTGCACGATTGATTTCCCGGGAAGAATACCTCGCGTGGGAAGAACGGTGCAGCGAATAAATCGAATCGTTGGAAGAACACAGCCGAGTGAAACGTCCTCGATTATCGATCGGTGTTCGACAATCGTTGGTTGCTCGAATCGCGCGGCTCGAATGACTGAAATATTCGTTGCGCGGACGTTTTGTGCGTGAAGGTGCCGGACATTCGAGCACAAGACTTTTGTGGCGCGAAATAGACACTGCGTTCGATAGCCGCGTATTAGCTGGTGCCGTGCTAAATCAAGAGACACGGTAGTGTCTCGCGCCAAGTATATAGCTATATGCGCAGCGCGAGACGCACATTGTCTCTATTACGCCACGACCCGCTGTCAAAAACCCTGAGATTATCGAATCTCAATAACGGCTGATCCGATTAGATTTTGAATGGTCTTAATGGATAGCTTGGGTTTGATTTACATAAGAAAAGTGTCTTTGTTTTGGTCCTACGTGCCTTATGAGCTGAGATATTTCAATGCAAAGTTCAAATTTGACGAATTTCACGTTCTTAAGAATTAAGCATCGTCAACGTCTAGTGTGGGCAAGAGGGGAACATGAAAGGGAGAGGAAATGTCTCCAATATGCGCGTCGTTCATTGGATGAAGATTTCGGCACTTTCGGCCAATCGCGTAACAAATCTTTGTCACGTGACAGCCAGAGAGAGAGCACAACTGTGGAGATAAACGTAACGTCGCTGCTGTCAAACAATCATAACCTGCGAAGTGTCAAATAAGGAGACTTGTCAAATTTTTTGAAATGTCACGAGTTTCTACACCATTTAGGACACTGAATTATAGCCTCAACTAACAAGGTAAGTCGCCAAATTTTTTTAATAGACTATTTATGTAGAGCTTATAGAAACGTAGGAGACGTACAGACTTGGAAGTTGTCTGAAGAAGGTTCGACAGAGCACCATCTTCTTTCGCACAAGTTTCTACAAAATAATATATTGTTCTTATACCAGCAAACTATTTTTACATTAGAGTTTATATGTAAAGCTTATAGAAATGAAGGGAACGCACAGGCTTAGATAGAAATGAAGGGGACGCACAGGCTCGGATAAAAATGAAGGGGACGCACAGGCTTGAATAGAAATGAAGGGGATGCACGGGCTTGGAGGTTGTCCGCAGAACGTTAGATAGACAAAGAAGCATCTTGTTTCGCACAAGTTTCTGGAAATTTGTCAAATAAGGTAAATGGACAAAATTTTTCAAATTAGCGTAACGTTAAGAATTAAGAATATTATGGCGTACTGCTTGCAATCTAGAGTAAGTCACATTAGTGAAGAAAGTACGCTGAAAACACATCACCCTTGATACTTTTCAATCTTTTGAGAGAGATATTCGTACTACTTTATTAAAATCCACAGTAGCTCCCACGCTATTCATTAATTTAATTAGTTTCCCACTAACAATATTTCAATTCACCAATAAACATGCTAAATAAATTTTATTCCAACACCAATAATCTGTGCGTTAAAAATATTGGATCTCTTCGTTCATTTTCACCAAATTACCATTAGCATTTAAATTTGCTCCAACAAGACTTTCTGCCATACGCTCTCACCTCCTTCGGACACATTATGTAGTCTCTACATCTACAGGGTGTCCCATCTAAGACGAGACAGCCGGTTTTCTCCTAAACTATAGGAGATAAAAATATAAAAAAAATAGGGAATTGCATGGTTCGAGGGGGCCAATTAATTAGCGCGAACGAATTTTTTTATCGATTATTATTTTAAAAGATACGATGGTCAAGTTCGGTTTTTCAAATGGAACTATTTTTTTTGAACACCTGAGTTGATAGTGCGTTCCAAGACAAATTCAATAAGCTTTAATGTATACACTTTATTTTCACTGGTTTTTAAGATATTGCGCTTGCAAATTTACTGATTTTCACTGGAAGAAAACTGTCTGGTATAGCACGGACCGGGGACGGTCTTACTGGATCCACGGGTGGCACTGCCTTTTGAAATAGATACTTACCTGCCAATGGTCTACGCCAGGAATGGCAGGCCCAAAGGCTGGACAATTTTTTTCCGTCAGAAATGCTAATTAGGTAGGTACATCTGCGGTATCAAGAAGCGCACCGTTACTTTTATTTCGCACTTGCTTCTACGCTCGGATGGCCGGTTCATTTGGGAGGGATGCAAGTTCGATTGGTTAGGTTAGGAGGAGTGAAAGTTGCTAGACTAAATTTCAATCATAGGGAGCAGATTGTATCAGAACCATTCGGATTTGCATTCCTCACAAACGGCTGCTCTCTTGAAGAGGCCCTCTTCACAGCAATGCCCACCTTCTCTCGCACGGAATACGTTAACGCTTGCTTTTGTTCTGATATTGAAGCACGTGTTTATACTCGAGAGGACCACGCGTCGACAGCGGGCTACCCCTTTTCTTCCTATGTCTCTCCACGAGCCGTGTTGACGGTGGATTGTAGGAGTGTAGATATCTGGATGCCAGTTATTGAATTCAGGAGACAATTGAAACATTTTATTACAAAACACACATGTACTATAATTAAAGTAAATCGTATTCCTCTCGGGCAGGAGTACTGATAATGATCGAACTTGCGCCCCACTTCGCGCAGACCAATTACACGGAGGGTAGTCGGGTCACACACTGCCCAAATGATACAGGGTAATTCTGGAGCAACGCCCGTCAAGGAGATGCGCTGGTACCCCGTGGCGAGGACAGACCTTCGCATTGCCTCACCCGATTTTTATGGTTTTTTCCGGAAAAAGGTACGAATCCTGGGCCGAACGTAGCGAATTGAAGTCGACCCTCCGCAGTCGAGGGTGAAATATCCATTACAGCGTATGAAGAGACCCTTTTCTTCATCGTATCGAAAGTGAAGTGACGCCAATGGATTCCTTATGTTTTTCTGACGAAAATCATACCAAATGTCATGCAAATCGGACTACTTTGACACAAGCTATTTGTATTCCCTATGTAAAAGTTGTCCGATTGACACGACATTTGTAATGATTTTCATCGGAAAACCCCAAGGAATCCATTCGCGACACTTCCATATCCATACGATAAAGAACAAAGAATTATTTTATTTCCCAACCAGATACAGCGTAATTAAGGAGCAGCGCCCGTCAAGGAGATGCGGCGGCCTGGTACACCGTGGCGAGGACAACCCCTCGCAGTGCCTGACCGAATTTTATGGCTTTCTACCCGCGAAGGGGTTCGAGTGCCTAATAAGAAGTGAGAAATCTTCGACTTGCGCATTTCTCATCAGATCTTTGCAAAACCGACACGTATCGATTCCTTATGTTTCGCCGATGAAGCTGACACTAAGAACGACGTAATTCGGACCATAATGAAGGAAATTCCATGGAAGATCGATTTATATCATTTCAAGTTGACTTGACTTGGTTAAAAATAGTCCGATTTACATGAAATTTGGTATGATTTTAATCGACGTAACGCCAGGAATCCATTGGCGCCACTTCCCCTTCGATACGATGAAGAAAACAAGCAAACATTTGAAATCCTGAACATTTCTCACTTCTTCGCGCTGAAAATCCGCTCATAAACCGCGACTCTAGCGAGACACCGCGGCCGAGCAGTACGGGTAGTTTTTGGTAACCAGATGTGGCATCTTCCACCTCTATTTCTCAGGGTAATTCTGGAGGTAAAATTCTATGGGCACTGCGGGGTGTTGTCCTCGCGACGGGGTGACGGGCACAGCACCAGAATCAGCCTGTACCTACCTTTTTAAGAAATAAAACAATTCGTTATTCCCAATCGTATGAATATGGAAGTGTCGCCGATGGATTCCTTGGGCTTTTCCGATGAAAATCATGCCAAATATCGTGTAAATCGGACAAATTTTACATAAGGAATACAAATTGCTTGTGTCAAAGTAGTGCGATTTGTATGACATTTGGTATGATTTTCATCAGAAAAACATAAGGAATCCATTGGCGTCACTTCCCTTTCGATACGACGAAGAAAAGAATTTCTTAATACGCTGTAATGGATAATTCACCCTCGACTGCGGAGGGTCGACTTCAATTCGCTTCGTTCGGCCCAGGATTCGTACCTTTTTCCGGAAAAAACCATAAAAATCGGGTGAGGCAATGCGAAGGTCTGTCCTGGCCACGGGGTGCCAGCGCATCTCCTTGACGGGCGTTGCTCCAGAATTACCCTGTATCATTTGGGCAGTGTGTGGCCCGACTACCCTCCGTGTAATTGGTCTGCGCGAAGTGGGGCGCAAGTTCGATCATTATCAGTACTCCTGCCCGAGAGGAATACGATTTACTTTAATTATAGTACATGTGTGTTTTGTAATAAAATGTTTCTATCGTCTCCTGAATTCAATAACTGGCATCGAGATATCTACGCTCCTACAATCCACCGTCAACACGGCTCGTGGAGAGACACAGGAAGAAAAGGGGTAGCCCGCTGTCGACGCGTGGTCCTCTCGAGTATAAACACGAGCTTCAATATCAGAACAAAAGCAAGCGTTAACGTATTCCGTGCGAGAGAAGGTGGGCATTGCTGTGAAGAGGGCCTCTTCAAGAGAGCAGCCGTTTGTGATGAATGCAAATCCGAATGGTTCTGATACAATCTGCTCCCTATGATTGAAATTTAGTCTAGCAACTTTCACTCCTCCTAACCTAACCAATCGAACTTGCATCCCTCCCAAAAGAACCGGCCATCCGAGCGTAGAAGCAAGTGCGAAATAAAAGTAACGGTGCGCTTCTCGATACCGCAGATGTACCTACCTAAGTAGCATTTCTGACGGAAAAAAATTGTCCAGCCTTTGGGCCTGGCGTAGACCTTTGGCCGGTAGGTATCTATTTCAAAAGGCAGTGCCACCCGTGGAGTCAGTAAGACCGTCCCCGGTCCGTGCTATACCAGACAGTTTTCTTCCAGTGAAAATCAGTAAATTTGCAAGCGCAATATCTTAACAACCAGTGAAAATAAAGTGTATACATTAAAGCTTATTGAATTTGTCTTGGAACGCACTATCAACTCAGGTGTTCAAAAAAAATAGTTCCATTTGAAAAACCGAACTTGACCATCGTATCTTTTAAAATAATAATCGATAAAAAAATTCGTTCGCGCTAATTAATTCGCCCCCTCGAAGCATGCAATTCACTGTTTTTTTTTATGTTTTTATCTCCTATAGTTTAGGAGAAAACCGGCTGTCCAGTCTTAGGTGGGACACCCTGTATATTCTTAAACATGAATTATTTCCACAGTATATTTACCCGTCCTCCTCCTCTCCTTGTCACATAATTTTAAGATTCAGCATTTCTGCTGACGACGCATAATTCTATTTCATACTTCGCGCTGCATAATGACATCATCCCACACGGCCGCTCCAAAGGAGTCGTATTACACACGATCGCGCGATACGCTGCGACGCTAAATCGAAACGCTTTGAAAACTTGTTAGCTTTAGAATAAAATGCGATTGTACCACTATGTAGTGGCGTCTCTTTCCCTTTCTCGAATTTAGCTTTAAAAGTAATGCTCTCTCTCTCTCTTTCCCATCCTCGGAATACATGGTTTGTAAAAAGCCGATCTTTCCCGACATCGTCCGAAACATCATCCGATAAATATAAATTATTATTTCTCTGTGTTGGGGGGAAAATTGCATCACAATTTGGAAAAAATTTTCGTGGTTGGGCCAAGGTCATTGCCTCCCTCTGAAATAGTTTTTGGGGGTGGGACCGGGCCGGTCTGGAGAGGTCCCCGCGGCGGCTCGGCCCGGACTGATCCGCTCGACGATTGTGGCTTCCCCCACTCCGCGGCTCGTGCGCGCGCAACCTGTCTTCCGCTCCCGGCTGGCCCCGCGCCCATGTTTCCCTCCGCCGCGCTCCTCCGCGCGCCCTCACTTCTCCCCGCCCCTGCGCTTCCCTCAGAGGACCTGGGTTGGAACCCGCTTAGCTATACTACTTGCACATACCTACATATATCGGTTTGTTGAATTTCACCTCAAGTTTGCACAGTTCGATTGCGATTAAATATTTCGAAAATATGCTTCTACTGTGAAAATTTGGTTTTGCGATCATTGCCTCTGCACCATATCGCCCACCCCAGTGTGTTAAAAGTTTTACATCCCCATGATTTTGCACATTTTCCATAGTTTTACTAAATACCGCGTTGTGCATTAATTTGTACAATTTTCTTTCAGTCTTTTGTCACACATGTTCTAAACCATGTATTAAGTTCAATTCAACGCCGAGCCACGGGGATTGAGCGAATTCGATTGTGCAGTGTATCTTTATAATACGAAGACCGTGAAAATTTGGTTTTGGTGGCGCATGCACTACTACAGCTTGCGGTAGTGAATAACGTAACGCTGCTAAACGTGGCGCGTGTATTGCTGCAGGTTGCGGTAGTCGATAACGTAATGCTGCTAATCGTGTAATATCGCGAGTAGCTTGTCCTGTCTTTTGCCGGGCGGTTTGGCACGCGTCCGGCAGAACGGTAGATCGGCGTGAGCGTCGTGCAGACGTAGCGGATATTCCAAATCTACCTCGAGAATGTATCCTGTAGGCAAATCGGCGGCGATTGATGACACATAAAAATTTGTGAAATTGTCGGCCCATTGAAATTTGGAGTATGGCAAAGGTTGACACATTGCCCAGCCATACAAATTGTTTACATCAAATAACATCAAGTACGATGATGGTTCCGATGCATCGTAAAACTGCATGTACTTGTTATCGCCTTGTGCGTATCTGCCGGAATATTGACTTAAACCGCCACGTATACCGCGTTCGAAAAACATGACCATATCGATGTCCGTGAGTAACTCGAATTTAATGTTTTTATGTTTTAGCATAGCGTCTCATGTGAAACCCGGTAAAGTATAATAAGACGCGGGATCTAATCCATAACTCTTAATACAACTTTCGCGAAAATTTTCAAAAATATCAGCCAATAACAAGACATCTGTTTTCAAGTACATGTCGCTGTATTCACCCAATGTTGTAATATTGAAACGCTGCCAGACGATCTCGGCGTGCGCCTAATCACTCTCGGGTACTGTCTTACCCGTCAACGAACTGTAAAATGAGTCGCGCAGCGGTAAGCGCGGGTCCTGCAGCTTGTTCACGCAATCAAGGTATTCGTAAGGAAAGACTCCCTTTCGCGTCAGTAACTCGAAATCTTCAGGAGATAATTTTTCAAATTCAGATCGTAAAATTTTTAATTTGTCTATGCTGAGAAAAGATACTAATTTGTCGAGACTGGTGTTTAGAAATTTGTACGAATCGATGAACCGTAACTTTATACAATTTCGTGTCTCTGATTGTTCAGCCGTATCTGCTACATTTTTCGTAAATGAAATATATATTTCTTTAGTTATAGGTAATATGTCGACGCTGCCTTCAAATGTAGCCGGATAAATTATGGAAAACTACACGAATGGATAACGAATTTTTATAATTTAAATTGCAAGTTGAATGTGCAGGACCTCTAAAATCTCCGGATAGATGGCAATGATCGCGCATTCGTATATCATTTGCCCCGAATGGTTCTTCGCAAATGTAGCAATGCGTTGCGTTGCGAAATGTCGCCTACCGTTCTTTCAATAAATTTGCCAGAGGAGTGTTATTTGCCAGAATGGTTTTAACAAAATGTGCCAAATTTTTCAGTTCTTCGACGAACCACGAAACACAATTCGTGTCGCGACGGCATTTATATATGGATAAAGACGCATCGTGCGAACAATGCGTGTAATATGCGATTCTAAACACATTATGATACTCGTACACATGCAATTTATGCTCCTCCTCATCCTTCTGACTCCGTTTTTTCCAGGATGCACTCGAGATCGGCGTACAGCACGAAAGGAAGTTGCTCCTTCCTGTTATAATTGCCGAAACTGTGCCATTTGTTGGCCTCGCTGGGTAGTAGGACGACACAGTCGTTCATCTCTCGGCAATCAGTCGCGTGGACCTCCAAGTTCTTCGTGGAACCAAAGTAGTGCATGCATCTAAAAACCAAATTTTTATTTGATCCTTTTTTCGCGAAACATTTCAACATTTCGTAAGTTTATACGTACCGGTCACAGATGCTTTTTTTTCCACCATGTTTGCTCAATTGTGTGCTCACAAGCCGGGACAAGTTCTTGATCCACGCAAGTTCTTGTCCCACATTACTGTCCCCCTGTTCCTGCATGTACAGCAAATTGATGTGCCGATCCCTCTTGTGGCTGGTAAGACGTAACGGAAAGACTGTGAATTTTGACCCATTTTACGTCTTCTTCCTCTCATCCTCAGAACTGTACACATTCACTGAGATATTGCTCAACGGTTCAAACTTTGTAATTTGACTCACAGACATTGGAAACTCAATGTTCTGGAGATTTAACACTGATGCATAATGCGGATATGTCTTTCGGCTGAATATAGAGCAGCCACCACTGCCCACGCGAAACACGCATCGTCCTCGGATCGCACGCTAATCGTTGCTCTCTTCTGCAATATTTCTCGCGGCAACTTAAAGTGACACCCCGCGCGTAGTGGATTATACTTGTTCACGTTAACCGTCAGATTGAGGATTCCCGACAATGCCCACCCGCTATCGCGTTCCTGAAATTCTTCCAACGATGCCATGGTGGGTTCGACAACGCATCGCTGGTACCATTCTTGTAATCGGATGAGCAAGAGAGTTCACAGTTTCGGATGTTGATACTTTTACTCGCACGTTTATCGCCCGCCACAAATTCAGTATTAAACACCGCATTCACTTTGAGATTTTGATGTTTCTCCGAAGCGCCTCGCACATGCTCCAGCACGATGCTCTCCGCATCCTGAAGGAAGTTGCGAGGTTCGATGTCATTCGAATTTAGCACAGCACCGGTTAATATGCGGCTATCGAAAGCGGTGTCTATCTCACGCCACAAAAGTCCTGTGCCCGAATGTCCAGCACCTTCATGCACGAAACGTCTATGCAACGAATATTTTAAACCTACGAGATGTACAATTCGAATAATCAATGATTGCTGAGCTCCGATCGATAATCGAGGACGTTTCACTCGACTATGTCCTTCCAGCGATTCGAGACACTCGGTACATCGTTCCTCCCACGCGAGGTATTCTTCTTGCGAATTCACTCGGGCGGATTGACCCCACAGTTGCTGTTCTACTTGCGCCAAATCTTCCATGGTTGTAATATCTTTTTCACTCGGTACACCACAATGATTTGAAACATCCTGCACTTTAGAGCACACTTGTATGACTGGCATCGAAACTTGATATCTTTATATTTCACTAGCAAAATATCCGTGCTTCGCTATGCTGAAAAATTAAAAGGAATTATTATTACTCTTACATCTGTCTTTGAAGTCATTTTTATGTAATTTCTGTAAAGTAACTCTTTGTATAACACGAACATTTATATATTGTTGCGTTTTCGTGTAACGCGGGTTGTCCGGTTTGTCACAATAGCGGTTTAAAATTGGAAAACCGAATACAATGTAAACAAGTACACTGAACAGCAAGGATAATAATAATACAGGGATAGCGTAATCTCAATCCGTTTGCTCGCAATGGCGTCCGGCTTGTAGAATGACGCTGTCCTCTTGTCTCTCTCGCGAGCACCAGAAGTCCATGGATTCCTATCCTTAGGGTGCTCGCAACACTGCTTCCCCCTCTGAAGAAGCGGTCGTCCCGACCGCTGCAGCTTCTTCATCACCTGCAGCCGTACCCTGGTCTGGAAGTGTGGAAAGGACGCTGCGTGGCCCCTTCCCTCCTTCGTTCCGGCATTCGCCTTCCCGCCCAAGGGGATAACCACTCCAAAAACCCTGGGCAAGGCGTGGGTACGTGGATCCTCGCGTCTGTACCCTCCACTTGCATCTTCAGACTTGGGCTCTTCTTGCTTGAAAGAGCTTCATCTTCTTCGACGACGCATCTTCTTCTTGAGCAGAGACGGACGGGGAGTCCTGTTCTTCCAACGGTCGGGACTGTTCGTGTCCGCAGCTGTCGAGAATCCAGCGACGGCTCCGCTACGTTCGACGGGAATCTCCCTCGGCGGACGGTTCCTCCGGGACTCCAACGGGGAACTCCCATGACGCTCCGGAACATCCCTCGATGGCTGTGGGCTCCGACGCTGCATACTCCTTATGGGCTCGGCTCTGCCGCTGCATCTCTCTTCGGCGACTCTGCTCGAAGTTCCCATCCCATGACGCTCCGGAGTTCCTTTGGCAAAATCGACAATCAAAACATTCATTTTCTCTTCCTCTCACGAGGATCCGGTGGGGCCGGACAGAGCCAGGGAGACGAAAAGGCGAAACGAGCACGAAAGCAGGGGGTCACACTTATGAGCATGCTATCGGCCCGTTCCCCGATCAATCCGCCCAGCATTCCGGGCCCGTCTTCACTCTTCTTCCTTCAAGTCTTCTTCCGATTCTCTAATCCTTGACTTCGTGATGGCCCCTTTCCTCTTCGTGGCCTCTGGTGCTGCTTTAGGGGACCGTCCTGTTGACGCTCCCGTCTCCGCGATGTCCCCCCCGTCCGATCCGTGCAACTGCGTCGCACGTCCGTCTGGTGAATGGGGACATCATTTCCCGTCCGCTGTCCACCCCTTGCATTTTGCGACCTGGGGATCCCATGGTATCCACCATACCGGGGCCGTACTCCGGGGGCTCATAGGATCTCTTCCAGGGGGCTAGCGGGGCGGTTTCACGTATGTCCGCGCCCCGCTGTGGGCCCCCACGCTATTGTGACACATTCGGGGAATTCGGGAACGCGTATCCAGGCCGCGGTGGCAGTCCCCCGACCCCTTGTCCCTCGCCGTGGGGTATCGTGCTTTCTGAAACAAACTAAGACAAGGGGGCCGGGCCCCGAAGGTAGCCTCCGCAGCCCAGTCCACTGATTAGCTTAAACTAATTTTCTTTCTTGTGTCCCTCGGAGTCTTCCAGTCTTGCGTCCTTTTTGTGCCCGACGTCCTCGAGTCCTGAATCTTCGCAGCTGTGTCCTTAGAAGTTTTCACTCCTCTTCAAACTGTCCTTCGTACTTCGCAAGGCGGCGCACGTGGACCACCTTGCACTTCTTCCGGGGCGAACGTTGGATCCTGTAGACGACGTCATTGATCCTGTCCGTAATCGTGTATTGGCCTTCCCAATCCGCTTGAAGCTTCGGGCATTTTCCTTTAACTCTTCGTGGTTGATACAACCACACTCGTTCTCCGGGCTGGAACTCCACTGCGTTGACGCGACTGCCGTACTACGACTTCGTCTTCGAACAGTAGACGTCCAGACGGCGTCGAACAAATTCGTGAATCCTCTTCTTTTTCCCTCGGAACCATTCGGCGTATTCCTGTTCGACGTCCCCTTCTTCCCCTATTTCGTGTGGCAGCGTTCTTCATCCTTCCTCTGGCTTTGTCTCCATCCCTCGGCGTTCTCCTCTTCGGCGAATAGCCTGTGGATCTTCTTCGTCGAATGCATTTCCTCTTCTGCCTCCTTTTTCTCCAGGCGGTTGCAGTTCTCGCAATCTTCTTCAGTGCAAGGTGCATGCCTCTAACTTCACCATAAGCGGCGTCCGTGTCCAGAATGAAATCCTTTCCCACCACTGGGTATGCTAGTACCGGGGCTCCGGTTAGTCTCCTCTTCAGCTCTTGGAAACTTCTTGACATTCCTCGGTCTACTTGTAGTTTTCTTTAGCCTCGGTGAGGCGATGCAGGGGCTTGGCGTTTCTGGAGAAATCCTTCACAAATTTCCGGTAGTACGTGCATAATCCGAGGAAAGTTCTTAATTCGGTGACGTTCTTCGGCTGCGGCCATTCTGAAATGGTTTTGGTCTTCTCTGGATCTGTCTTGACTCCGCTCTCAGTGACGATGTGTCCAAGATATTTCACTTCCCGGCAGAAGAATTTCTTGGGGCTCATCAATAGTCCAGCTTGACGTAGACGCGAAAACATTACTCGAAGGCGTTCGAGCAACTGTTCAAGTCATTCCCGTAGATGATGATATCGTCCAAGTTGACCAAGCAGATCTTCCATGTCAGGTCTTGAAGTACGTCCTCCACCAAGCGTTCGAAAGTTGCTGGGGCATTGCAAAGTCCAAAGGGCGTCACCTCAAACTGCCAAAGTCCTGTTCCTACTGAAAACGCAGTTTTCTCTCGGTCCATCTCGTCCATAGAGATCTGCCAGTATCCGCTCTGCAAATCCACGGTAGAAAACCACGATGATCCAGCGAGGGCGTCTAGGGTATCCTCGATGCGGAGGAGGGGATACAAGTCCTTATTCGTGATCTCGTTCGGGCGTCGGAAATCCACGCAGAATCTTATGGTTCCATCCTTCTTCTTGGCGAGTACGATCGGGGAGGACCACGGGCTCCGCGATTCCTCGATCACGCCCTGGGCTATTATCTTCTTCAGCAGCTCTTCCACTTCTGCTCGACGATGTAGAGGCAACCTCCGTGGTGCCTGTTTTATGGGTGCGCAATCCCCAGTGTCGACGGTGTGTGTAATCCAGCCGCAGTTCCCGATATCACTCCAATCCGTAGCGAAAATATCAGTTTCTCCGAATACTGCAGGACAGCCGTTTCCTTCTCTTCTTCCTGCTTCTTCTTCTCGGCGGCCGGCTCGCCCCGGCGAATCTCCGGCTTGCCGGGAAGGCACAGCACATTCCGAGATAGGTCAATGCTGCAACGGCGCCTCTTCAGGAACGCTGTCCCCAGGATGCACTTCTCCACCATGTCGACGACGTAGAATTCTTCCAAGCTCAGGAGTCCTCCAACGTTGACTTCCAGGCTCTTCCTTCCGAACACTTTGATTATCTCCCCGGTAGTGAAGCGAATGTCGATCTTCATCCCGTCGATGTCCTTCGTCGGGCACAGTCCCTTCTCCAAAAGGTTGATTGGAGACCCTGTATCCAAAATAATCTGCTGTCATTTCCGCCGATTTTTCCATATACCAAAATTTCATCGAACGAATTTCGTGGACGCCCAGGCGTCTCCTGCCTCGCCACACTCCTGATGACCAGGGGACTGCTGCTCCTCGCGGTCCGGCGTCTCCCCCTTACGCCGTCCCCTTCATGTTTCCCTCATAGGGCTTCCTGGGGGGGCCTGCTTTTGCCTGGATGTTCTTGGCCCTATGACTGTCCCTCTGTACATGGCCCGTCCTGCCACAGAGCCAGCAGGTCCTCGGCGGGTTGTTGGTTCGGTCTTCGGGTTTCTCGAACCACCTCCTCTTCGCGAAACTTTCGAAAGTGTACGAAGATTTAATCCTCCGTTTTTCCGTATCGCGATGTGAGTACGCGCGGTTTCGAAAAAGGGGCAGCGGCGGGCCCACCGACGGGGGCATGGTCAACCGTCGGGAGAACACTATTTACACTACTACTATTTTCATCGGGCACTATCTCCCCACCCCGAGGATTCGCGCCGCTGCCAACCGAGCCATGGACGTTTTGTAATGAAGCGGTCACGACCTGGATGCGTTCCTCTATGCTCGACATGCGGGCCTCGAAAGCCGCCTGCGTTCTTCGGTCGGTGGTTTCCTTTTCCGCCCTGAGAAGGTCCTCCCTCTGCCAGTGGGCCTCGAAGTTCCTCCGCTATTCCCGCATCTGTCCCACGATGCTTGGTTGGAGGTTGGTGAACAAATCCTGTAGAGACGCGTCGCCCATCGCTCCAGGGAAAAGCTCTGCGGAGGCCGCGGAAGCGCGCGCGGGTATCCCACTTTTGACACCAGTGTTGCGTTTTCGTGAAACGCGGGTTGTCCGGTTTGCCATAATAGCGGTTTACTATTGGAAAACAGAACACAATGTAAACAAGTACACTGAACAGCAAGGATAATAATAATACAAGGATAGCGTAATCTCAATCCGTTTGCTCGCAATGGCGTCCGGCTTGTACAGGGTGTCCCACCTAAGACTGGACAGCCGGTTTTCTCCTAAAGTATTGTCGATAAAAATATAAAAAAAATAGGGAATTGCATGGTTCGAGGGGGGCAATTTATTAGCGCGAAAGAATTTTATTTTCGATTATTATTTTAAAAGATACGATGGTCAAGTTCGGTTTTTCAAATGGAACTATTTTTTTTGAAGACCTGAGTTCATAGTGCGTTCCAAGACAAATCTAATAAGCTAAAATGTATACACTTTATTTCCACTGGTTTTTAAGATATTGCGCTTGCAAATTTACTGATTTTCACTGGAAGAAAACCCTCTGGAATAGCAAGGACCGGGGCGGTCTTACTGGCGCCACGGGTGGCACTGCCTGTTGAAATAGATACCTACCTGCCAAAGGTCTACGCCAGGAATGGCAGGCCCAAAGGCTGGACAATTCTTTTCCGTCAGAAATGCTACTTAGGTAAGTATCTGCGGAATCGAGAAGCGCACCGTTACTTTTATTTCGCACTTGCTTCTACGCTCGGATGGCCGGTTCTTTTGGGAGGGATGCAAGTTGGATTGGTGAAATATCCATTACAGCGTATTAAGAAATTCTTTTCTTTATCGTGTCGAAAGGGAAGTGACGCGAATGGATTCCTTATGTTTTTCTGATGAAAATCATACCAAATATCATGCAAATCGGACTACTTTGACACAAGCTATTTCTATTCCCTATGTAAAAGTTGTCCGATTTACACGACATTTGGTATGATTTTCATCAGAAAACCCCAAGGAATCCATCGGCGACACTTCCATATCCATACGATAAAAAATAAAGAATTATTTTATTTCCTAAACAGATACAGGGTAATTCTGGAGCTACGCCCGTCACCCCGTGGCGAGGACAACATCCCGCAGTGCCCATAGAATTTTATGGCTTTCGACCCTCGAAGGGTTTGGGATATCATTAAGAAGTGAGAAATGTTCAGGATTTCAAATGTTTGCTTCATTTCTTCATCGTATCGAAGGGGAAAGTGATGCCAATGGATTTCTGGCGTTCCGTCGATTAAAATCATAGCAAATATCATGTAAATCGGACTATTTTTAACCAAGTCAAGTCAGCTTGAAATGATATAAATCGATATTCCATGGAATTTCCTTCATTATGGTCCGAATTACGTAGTTCTTGGTGTCAGCTTCATCGGCGAATCATAAGGAATCGATAGGTGTCGTTTTTGCAAAGATCTGACGAGAAATGCGCAAGTCGAAGGTTTCTCACTTCTTATTAGGCACTCGAACTCCTTCGCGGGTCGAAAGCCATAAAATTCGGTCAGGCACTGCGATGGGTTGTCCTCGCCACGGGGTACCAGGCCGCATCTCCTTAACGGGCGTTGCTCCAGAATTACCCTGTATCTGTTTAGGAAATAAACTAATTCTTTATTCTTTATCGTATGGATATGGAAGTGTCGCCGATGGATTCCTTGAGGTTTTCTGATGAAAATCATACCAAATGTCGTGTAAATGGGACAACTTTTACATAGGGAATAGAAATAGCTTGTGTCAAAGTAGTCCGATTTGCATGATATTTGGTATGATTTTCTTCAGAAAAACATAAGTAATCCATTGGCGTCACTTCCCTTTCGACACGATGAAGAAAAGAATTTCTTAATACGCTGTAATGGATATTTCACCAATCCAGCTTGCATCCCTCCCAAAAGAACCGGCCATCCGAGCGTAGAAGCAAGTGCGAAATAAAAGTAACGGTGCGCTTGTCGATTCCGCAGATGTACCTACCTAGGTAGCATTTCGGACGGAAAAGAATTGTCCAGCCTTTGGGCCTGCCATTCCTGGCGTAGACCATTGGCAGGTAAGTATCTATTTCAACAAGCAGTGCCACCCGTGGCGCCAGTAAGACCGTCCCCGGTCCTTGCTATTCCAGAGGGTTTTCTTCCAGTAAAAATCAGTAAATTTGCAAGCGCAATATCTTAAAAACCAGTGGAAATAAAGTGTATACATTAAAGCTTATTGAATTTGTCTTGGAACGCACTATCAACTCAGGTGTTCAAAAAAAATAGTTCCATTTGAAAAACCGAACTTGACCATCGTATCTTTTAAAATAATAATCGAAAATAATATTCGTTTGCGCTAATAAATTGCCCCCCTCGAACCATGCAATTCCCTATTTTTTTTTATATTTTTATCGACAATACTTTAGGAGAAAACCGGCTGTCCAGTCTTAGGTGGGACACCCTGTAGAATGACGGCTTTACAGGCGATCGATCCAATCGCCTTCTTCTCGCTGTCCTCTTGTCTCGCGCGCTCGCACCAGCGCGCCATCCATAGGGTGCGTGCAACACTATGTATAGGAAATTAGCCGTGCTACGCTAGGGTAGAATAATTAAAGGTAATTAATCTATTTTTTCTTGAAGCAACATTTTACGTAATTTTTGTAAAGTAACCTTTGCTCGGCGAACATTTATATACAGTATATGCTGATTTTAGGTATTTGTGTTGTTTTGGTAAAACCAAGTATCGATACTGAATTGTGTCGAAGAGATTTTCAGGAATCCGCAAAAAGCAATTTGTATCCCGATGATCATTCTAACATATATATCCGCGGTAATGCACTTCTCTAGCGAGAAAGCGCGCGAGAATCTTCGCCATCTGGTAGTGATTTCATGGTGTACTGGTATGGGGGAGGTATCATGCGGGTCAAGTATGCGCATGCGCGCACGACGTAGTATATGTGGGTCACGTGGTCTGCAAAACAGCTATACACGTAAATTTTTTACATATAAAATGCATGGTAATAATGCGTTTTTTAAACATACTACACAGCCTATGTTCGTTCCAGAGTATTCAGAAATAACGTGTTAAAATTTGAGAAAAATCGGTTCAGTATTTCTTGAGTCTTGCATGAACATAATAATCGGGTCTCTCTTTATATAATAGTATAAAATATATAGATATAGATTCCCTATGCCCCCTCCTCCGAATACATGGTATGCAAAAAACGCCGATCCTCCCCGACATCATCTGACACAGTTTCCGCTGACACATTATAATTCTTTCTGCGATTCAATTTGATTTCCAAAAGTATCATATTTCATTTGTACATTCTTCACGCTACCAAAAATGACGTCATCTTGCCCTGCTGCCTTGTCCTTGAGGATTCACAGTACATACAGCCATGTGAATATTTCAACTGCGAAACTCATGCCGACTGCGCATCATTAACATAGCAAACAATTGGTAAAAAATACATTATTAATGTTGGTATTGGTGTTTGGTAACGGCCCATGATATGAGTGCCATATGTGGCGTACAGGAAAAAGTACGTCAGAGAGCCAGCGTTGGGGGAGTCCAGTAACGCGGAGGTCTTGGGTTCGAGCCCCGTCGCTCGAGGTTCTGTTTTCCGCGAATATTAAATCTTGAAATTTAATATTTCTCGAGGTCTCGGTTTTTCAAGCCCCATCGCCCGAGGTTCTGTTCTTTCGCGTACATTAGATCTTGAAAATTAATATTTCTTTAATTACTTACCCGTCCTTCCCTCCTTACCGACAGTTGGTTCCACGTTTCGCGAGTTGCACTTCACTTGCGCTTCTCACTCCACGCTCTTCGTATCAAATAAAAATCACGCATATTATTCGTGTCGTGTCGTGTCGTAAACTGTACAACTTTAAACACAGTGCGGTCACCCTATACATCAAACCGTGACCCACACGCATTCATACAGTTCGATGGCAGTGCCCATTGCTGTGTTCGTCCTTCTCCAACACTTCCTTTAAAACACCGCAACACGACTCTATCATACAAGATCACGCACCTCGATCTGACTACACAACGATTCAAACCGAGTGCGCTCAAGTGGCATTATGAGAACATCTGTCAGCTGTTTCGTCCCCTCAATGTGGTGCAACGCAATATCACGATCTAAATGACCCGCTCTCGTATATGAAAATGTCGAATATTTATGTGTTTTGTCCGTTGGTGAAATTCCGGATTCTTTGCTAATTTTACCGCGCTGGCACTGTCAACGCATAGCCTTGGCGATCAGTATTTTAGTCCTAATAGTTAGTAAATTAACCATTTGAGCCACGCTAGCTCCTTTGCAACCTCATTTGCGGCAACAAAGCCTCAGCCTCCGTTGTGGACAGGCCTGCTGATTCGTTCAGGTTACTGGGCCCATAGCGAACATCACCAGAACACCGGTTGTGGATCTTCGAGTCGCAAGGTCGCCGGCGTAATCAGTGTCGCTGAACGTATTCAGTTCTTCACGGTTTCGTTAATACGTGATTCCAAAACCGCTGATCTTCCGTAGATACTTAAACATCCGTTTCAGGTCATTCCAATTTCTTCTGTCCGGTTTATCCATAACATGAGCAGCTTCGCCGACAGCAGTTACCAGGTATATTAAACTTCTAATGACCTCTCGATAGGGAACTTTTCCTTCAAGTTCCTTAGAATTCGAGTTTTCTTCACGACTTACTTGTTTTAATATTTTGTCCGTATATTCCTTTTGAGTAATTGTGATTGAGCTATTTTTACCAAATATTAGGTAGGTTACGAAATATTTGCTTCCGCGCATCGAGTTTTCTGGCATAGGCCCGCACACATCGGAGTGTATTAATTCGCTCTCGTTGCCTTCCCTATGTTGCACGCGTCGCATGCATATTTATTCGTCTTGGCATTATCTAGCCCGGTAACACGATTAGTTCCTAGTAGTTTCTTTATCCCCATAAAAAACTTTTAAAAAGTAAAAAACAACGCCAAGTACATGAAAATGTCGAGGACGAAAAAAATTATTATCAAATAAATATCAAATAAATCACAAAAAAAGAAAATAATATAATTACAAAATAAAAAAAAGATGTGAAATCAAAATGAGCTGACAAGTACATAAAGGTGCTTTCCAACTGCGCTTAAGATGACACGATCAAATATATTTGACTATGTTAACTGATGTTAACTGATGTGAACTATGTTAACTGTACAGAGACAACATAAAAAAACTTGCTGTGCGTAGCGTGCTGGCAGAACCTCAAAAACTAAAGTCGGTAGAAATCAGAAAATGTTCTTCAGCTTCCTTGAATTTTGATGCTACCGATTATTACGAATTGATCAATTGGGGGCGAATGTCCAATAACTTCACCACCTATACCGGACTCTGTTGAAATCATCTCTCTGAAAAAGATGCTGTAGGAGGGAGAGATCCCCAAATCATGGAACTTCGAGGCATCCCCTTGCCACATTTAGGCTATGGAGCGTATGGTAAAGCTCGTAACAGACGCATCCAGCAAAGTAATTGGAGTCGATGCAAGGGATGGCTTCATTCGGCCCACCCTTGACTCGCGCAGTCATATGACCGCCTTTCAGTACAAATCTCATGTTTACACTTCATCAAATCTTTAAACCCATCTTCTAGTCTCCTTTCGCGATTAGGATATTTATATGAAATTTCGCCTTCTAGTCCACAAGGCTGAGTGGTTACGGTGGGCTAGGGAAGAACTCCACATGCAGCCACCGTCACGTGGTGAGTTCTTCTGAGTCATTCTGTTGTCATAGGGTGGGCGAAAGGCCATTTTTATACTTTTTACTCAAATTTCGAAATTTCAAGACTCTTGCCGGAACAGAAGATATTAACTCACAGAATGAAATTTTCCACAGTTGTTATTCATCCCATGACACAATTTCCCCGCACTAAGGCATAACGCTGCAATCAGATTCATTTTTTTCGGGACGGCCTACTGTGCATCCCCTTCATTTTTATCCATCCAAGCCTGTGCGTCCCCTTCAATTCTACTATCCAAGCCTGTGCGTCCCCTTCATTTTTATCGAAGTCCTGTGCGTCCCCTTCATTTCTATAATATAATAAGCTTTACATAAAAACTCTAAATTGCTGATATACAAATACAAATATCTGGCAATTTAAATGCAATACCATTTTTTACTACAATATATTATTTATTTTGTACATGCATGGTACAAATTTCTAGAAACTTATGTGAACGAAGATGCTTCTCTGTCGAACCTTCTCCGGACAACTTCCAAGTCTGCGACTATACATAAGAAATCTATTAAATAAATTTAGCGACTTACCTTGTTAATTGAGACAGTAATTCAGTCTCCTATTTAGTGTAAAATCTCCTGACATTTCAAATTTGGACCACTTACATTATTCGACACTTGGAAGGTTAAGATTGATAGGTTATAAAATTCAATGGTATATTTAAGAAATAGGTATGTACAATGACGGACAACGATCCCTGCCGAATAATCCCGAGAGTCGACGAACGAAGAACGAAACATGCGTTAGTTTCGTTTTGGCAGAAGGTGTGCGTGTAACGCGTATATGCGTATTATTGTTGGCGAAAAATTTCATGGAGAATCAGAAGAAAAATCTTACCGTTTTCGACAGATCCATGAGACGATATTACGATATCTCTGTCATGCGTGGACCGATTTTATTGAAATTGGTCTTATTCGAAAGCATATATGCGGTTTACATGAGAAAAATTCCATTAAATATAGAAAATATTGCAGGCGTGATGAGATATTAATGAAATAAGTTTCAGGTTTGGTTGGAATAGCTGTGCTTCGAGTAAAGATACACGGCAGCGACAGGCATATACAAGGTGTCTTTTCTTTCATGTACTTGGCGTCGAGATGCTACCGCGTCTCTAGATATTGTAGTTACTCACGTGACAGAAGCGTCGGTGCCATACTTGGTTCATTTCCAGGTTCGCTGTGTGTGATTCCATTGGGAAACTGGTATTCTTACATACTTCTGCTCTGACTATGTACAAGTCGTTTTTCCTGTGCGCTATATAAACGGTTTCTTTCGATTTCACGTTTCTTATTTTTATCTTTCCGTCTTTAATTAGCAGCTCTTTCCCTTCTGCTCTATTTGAGACACTGATATCAAATTTCTTCTGATGTTGAGAACATAATATACAGGGTGTCCCACCTAAGACTGGACAGCCGGTTTTCTCCTAAAGTATTGTCGATAAAAATATAAAAAAAATAGGGAATTGCATGGTTCGTGGGGGCCAATTTATTAGCGCGAACGAATTTTGTTTACGATTATTATTTTAAAAGATACGATGGTCAAGTTTGGTTTTTCAAATGGAACTATTTTTTTGAAGACCTGAGTTGATAGTGCGTTCCAAGACTTTATTTGGACTTCCGTTTCCGGTCGCGGCTTGTGAAAGGTGTGTTGGAAATGAGTGGTGATAGGCCGCTATTCATAGTCGCTACTTATTCTTAAGCAAATGCTTAAGCATTCGGCATCCTTTACGAGCTACTAGGTTAGTAGAGGATGCCGCATGCTTAAGCATTTGCTTAAGAATAAGTAGCGACTATGAATACCGGCCATAGAGGTGTAGGGAAAGTGTGGAGAGAAGGTGTAAGGGGGATTGGAGTGTGAGTGTGGAGGTGGAGGGAGAGGTGTGGAAAGGATAGGGGTAATAGGGATGAGGCTAGGATTGAGGGTGACAGGGATATACAAGGGAGAAGGGAAGGTTTGGAGGTTAGGTGATAGAGGTGAGAGAAGTGTGGCGGGAAGGAGCAAGGAGCGGTACAAGGGGTGACACCTGTCGGAGAAGAAAGGAGGTAGAGGTGTTGGCAGTGAAGGCGGGAATTTTTTGAACGGGGGAAAAGGATAGAGGAGCATGTTTAAAGGGAAGATCGGTGGGATTGGGGCTGGGGGATTGGGGGAGAAGGGCAGTTGGGGGAGAGGGGTGGAAAGGGATGGGGAAGGACATAGGGGAGTGAAGCGTTAAAGGAAAGGTTTAGGAAGGACAGTGGTAGTAGTGTGGGGAGTAGTGTGGGGAGCTTAGAGAGTAGTTGTGGAAAAAAGAGAGAAAGAGAGGAGGAGGTGGAGACGATGGAGAGAGGGGGGGGGAAGGGTTTAAGAAGAGTGGGAAAACGGAAAGGTCACCAAAAAAAGGGGACAAAGATTGGGAGGAGAAGGGGGAGGGGGGATGGAAGTAGTGATGATGGAGTTAGTAAGGGAGATAAGAGAGATGAAAGAGGAGATGAGGAAAGAAAGAGAGGAAAGAAGAAGGGTGGAGGAGGAATGGAGAGGGGAAAGAAGGAAGTGGGAAGAGTGGATGAAGGAAGAGAAGGCGAGGAGGGAAAGAATAGAGGAAAAGTTGGAAAAGTTGGAGGGAAGGGACAGGAGGATGGTGGATGTGATGGAGAAGGTAGAGAGCTGGGAGAAGGGAGGAAGACAGGGTAAGGAAGGGGTGGAGGAGGGACAAGTGGAGGAATGGAGACTGAGGTTGAGAAAGTTGGAGGTAAAGCAGGATAGAAAGGATAGAGAGGGAAGGAGGAACAATGTAGTAATAAGGGGATTGGGGTGGGAAGGAGAGGAAATGGAGGAGGGGGTGAGGAAGCTTTGGGAGAGGATGGGGCTGGAGGGGGTGGATATGGAGGAAGTAGCAAGGATAGGAAGAGCGGGAGAGGATGGACGGTGCTCGTGAAGTTGGTGGGACGGGAAGAAAAGAGGAAAGTAATGGAGGCGAGGAAAAAGTTGAAGGTCGGGAAGGGGAGGATTGAGGACGACCTCACGGTGGAGGAGAGAAGAGGGAAGTGGAAAATAGAAATAGAGGCAGAGGGGGAGAGAAGGAGGGGGATGAGTGTACAGGTAGGGTACATGAAAATGTGGGTGAATGGGAGGATGAAGAGGTCGGATGAAGTAGGCGAGAAATGGATGGAAGAACAGAGAAACGAGAAGGGGGGCGGAAGGAGGATGGGAGAATGGTTAGGGGGGAGAGGAGGTGGTAAGGGAAGGAAGATATAAGGTGGCATTTTGGAATGTGGCGAGGGTGAAGAATAAGGATGTAGAGTTTTGGAAGGGTTTGGAGGAATGGGATGTGGTGGTGTTATGCGAGACGTGGGTAAAGGAAAGAGATTGGGAGAGGGTGAAAAATAAAATGCCAAAAGGGTATGTGTGGGAGAAGCAGTGGGCAAAGAGGGAGAGTAAGAAAGGGAGGGCAATGGGGGGAATGATAATAGGGGTCAGGAAGGGGTTGGAAACAAGGGAAGGGGACGAGGGGGAGAAGGAGGGGATAATGATGAAGAAGGTGAAGATGGGTGGGGAGTGGTGGAGGGTGGTGGGAGTGTACGAGAATAAGGATTTGCAGAGGAAGCTGGCGGAATTGAAGGAGTGGATGGAGGGGAGAGAGGAGGGAGTGAGGGTGGTGATAGGGAGAGATTTTAACGCAAGGACGGGGGGTGAAGGGGGGAGATATTGTAGAGATGAGGAAGGGAAGGGACTGGAAAGTAGGAGATCGAAGGACAGAGAGATGAATGGGGAGGGGAGGAGGTTGTGTAATTTTTTGGGGGAAAGGGGGTGGGGGATAAGGAACGGAAACGTGGAAGGGGATGAGGAGGGGGAGTGGACATACACAGGAGGAAGAGGGAATACGGTTATTGACTATGTGTTGGGGAATGAGGAGACGAGGGAGAGTGGAGAGAATGGAGGTGGCTGAAAGGGTGGAGTCAGACCATCACCCAGTGGTAATATGGTTGAAGGGGGAAGAAAGGGAGGGGTTGGGAGGGGAGAAAAATGGGAGGGAAGAGGGTCAGCAAGGGGGAACTGGGCAGAGAAGGGAAGAGAGGAGTTCATAAGGATATTTGGTAAGAGAGAGGGAGGGGACAGAGGAATACAGGATGAATGGAGGGAGTTGAGGGATAGGATAAAAGGGGCGATAAGGAAGGTGGGGCAAGGAGGGGAGAGGGTAGGAAAGGCAGGGTGGTGGGATAAGGAGTGTAGGGAGGAGAAATGTAAGGTAAGGAGGGAGTTGAGGCGATGGAGGAGGGAGGGTGGAGATGGGAAAGAATATAGGAAAAAGAAAAAGGATTATAGAATCATGTGTGAGGGGAAAAAGAGGAAGGAGGTAGAAAGGTGGGAGAAGGAGGTGGAGGGGTTGAAGACAGAAGGGCAGGTGTGGAAAATAGTGAATATTGAGAGGAGGAGAAGAAGGAGGGTGGAGGAGGGGATAAAAATGGAGGACTGGGAGGACTATTTTAGGGGGCTATTAGGAGGAGTGGAGTGGAGGGTGAGAAAAGGAGGGGAAAGATGGAGGGGGAGGACGAGGAGGGGGAGTTAAGTAAGGAGGAGGTGAGAAGGGTGGTGAGGAACCTGAAGGATGGTAAGCCAAGTGGGGGGTATACCAAACGAGGTATGGAAGTATGGGGGGGGGTAGAGGTGGAGGACTGGTTATGGGAAATTTGTAATAGGCTTTGGAAGGGGGAGGGTTTGGTGGAAGGGGTAGTAGTACCGGTAGTTAAGAAAGGGGCAGGAATGAAGGTGGAAGATTACAGGGGCGTCACGCTGACGCAGACGGCGTACAAAGTGTACACGTCTGTGTTGGCAGAGAGATTAAGAGAGGAGGTGGAGGGGAAGAAGTTGTTGCCACCGAGTCAGGCCGGCTTTAGGAGAGGAATGGGTTGCATTGACAACATTTACGTGTTAAATTTCCTGATAAACAGGCAGGTGACGAGGAAGGATAGAAGCATGGTGATATCCTTCATTGACCTTAAGGCGGCATTTGACTCGGTGGACAGGGAAGTGCTAGTGAAGGCAAATTTGTAGCGCTTATTGCACGATTAAACTTTTGTTTGAAACATTTTTACTGTCTGTTGTACTTTGAGAGTTATACGCGAAAAGGTGGAAGTGCCAATTTGACTTTGAGGTTAGTTTTCACCCCCCCCCCCCCCCTAAATGGCGATAGGGCCCAAATGAAACACATCGTTGTTCTTGTTTTGATTCACTCTAAAAACCCACAAAGTTGCGTTCCAATCAGTGAGTCCGGGTTCGCGGTGTTCCCTTGTAAGACAAGAAAGAAAGAAAAAGATTTGAATGCAATTTATACATATTTATTCAGTTTAGCAACAGCAATTCGGAGCGCCGCGCCAAGTATTTTAAATAAAATATTTATTCGTATTAAAATATTTATTTGTATAAAAATATATCTGCTTAATATTATTTAATATATTTTTTTCTTTCTATAAATAGCCATTGTGATAATTGCCGCAATTGGTGTATATATCATTAGTTTTGTGAAGCTATGAATTTACGACAATGATTTTAAATGGGATTCTTTTTGATTGGTTATGAAATTCACGACATCGTCTTCGCACACGTATATTTGGCGCGCATTTTTGTACCTTTTTTTTAAAAACAGTAATTTTGTGGAGATTTCACACATTTTGCAGTACTAATTACAGGAGAATATGTAGCCCGCCACAGAAGAAGTAGGGGAAGGTGAGGCAGGACGGGGTAGTTAAGGTTTGATGATGAATAAAACACAGGTTTTAATAATCAACTAATCAATTTTATGCCTGAGCCTATGTCATTTTATGTATTTGGTAATATAAAATTATACATGAAAATGTGCATATTTTTTTCATTTGCTCATGCAGCAGGGTTACTTTCTCTTTCGCTTTTGCTTCGATTATCTGTAAATATATAAAAGCCACATTTTTTAGTTACAACATAACGTAAAACTTATAGAAAAAGAGTGGACTTTTGCAATAGACGTAGACACTACATAATGTGTCCGCGAAAAAGGTGCGAGCGTATTACAGAAAGTCTTGTTGCACCTTTATGTACTTGCAGCTCATATTGATTTCACATATTTTTTTATATTGTATATTTTCTTCAATTTTTTTTTTATGATTTACTCGTTTCCGTCCTCGACTTTTTCATGTACTTGGCGTAATTTTTATACTTTTTTGAAGTTTTTTATGGGGATCTCATTTCTTTTTACAAAGATAATTTGCATAGGGAACGACTTCAGATAATTTTTAATATTATAAATTACAAAGTTTTAATCATTAACAGCAATGAATAGTCTTATCACGGGACAGAATTAAGGTTAAATTCTACGCAAGTTTAACAACTACGAAAACAACCTGTGTGCACCGCATTGCCGATCTATGTATATTTATTATACAGGGTGTCCCAGAATTGATGTACATCCCGGAACATGCAATATCCTGATGGAAAAAGTATTCGAAAAGTCCTTAATCGTTTTGGGATCCGGGGTTTCGTTTTCGAGATATTAAGAAAAAACCCCGACCAATCAGAGCGCGAGCCTTCCGCTAGAGCTCCCGCGCTAGCGTGGCCGCGCGCCGTGCCGCGCTGCGACTACGAACAAGCAAGGCGGCATGCATCGAAGGAAATTGCGTAGAATGGCAAATGAAAAAGATGTAACAAGAAAATAGAAACTTTTGCCATGGTTTGTTTGGCATTTAAAGTGAACAATGAAAAAAGGATAAGTGGATGAAAATCACGTGTAACGTAAAAAGACGAATACACAGTTGTTTTTTTTTTAGAAGAATCGAAAATAATAATTATTTGGAGTGAGAGGATAAGGAACACGTAAATATCCTTTTTTAATAACGTACAAACGAAAAGGTAATGCAACAGGGAACGAGTGAAAAGTGATCGTAGTTCGTTATTGTGATAAAAATCCGTAGTTCAATAACGGCCAACACTGCTGTTGATAATGAATAAATCCGTTTAAAAACTGCGAAGAAAAATTTACGTACGGAAATTTGGAGAATTATCGCCGGAAATAAGCCATAGCCTGCGTTAGGCTTAAAAAATAATAGTCGCCAATAGTGTAACTAAAACTCACCCTTTCGGAAATTCACCTGCAGCTTGAAAACCTGTGTCACTAGGTCACTGAACCGATCCTGGTCATCGACAGACGCGCCGAGTGCACAGCTGATCTCGGATACGCGCACCATCCAAAGATAAGGGTCGCAACGTCAAGTGCATCCGGGTTAATGCACCGCATATTCACTTCACTGCACGCCTACTAACACTGGCCACTTAATTTATTATTCATGGAACGTGTTGTTCCTACGTTATAAAAATTGGTTGAAATGAATTTTTAATTGGAGTTCGGAGCCGTGGGTATTCTCGCACAAATTCTCACGCTGCAGCACTTGCGTCCCTGTTGTTCGGGGGGGGTACACCCAGAACATTGCGTAATACTCTTCAGCACAGAACATTTCTGCGATGTGATTGCTTGCTGACTGACAAGATTTTTTCCAAGCGACTTCTTCTACCCCCAAAAAGTTTCTCTTGTTCCATTCTGAGTTGATCGCCAACAGGTCAAGAGACTTCAGGTAAAAAGAAGCCAGCACATTTTCGAAGCACACGTGCTTCGCAGAAGTGCAACGAACGGACTATCGTGCACTGTTACAAAAGTCCGCGTTCCGTCCTTTTACTGCCAATGTACCACCCATTGCTTCGAGGTAAAAGGGTCCGAAGAGAAGAGAAACAGAAAGTCCTCGAGTTGCTATAAAGACAAAAATTCTGTTTCCTGTTTCCGATACCCTGAGTTCACGTCTGCTACGAGGTGGAACCAACTAAGCCATAAATTACCCAAAACTGTAGGAAACCGTTGTCTACCGTCGACTAGCGAGACAATACGGTCATAAACCGCGACTCTAGCGTAATGCTCTGGCCGATCAGCCTGATTAATTTTTGGGAACTAGCAATTAAAAAGTATTGTTCAACATCAATACGGCTCGCGAAGAGACACAGGAAGAAAGAGAGCATGTAGTTCGCTGACTGCACGTAGTCCCGCCCGCTTCGTCCTACCTTCAAATTAAAGACGGATCCCTTATCTGTCGAGTATAAACACGCGCTCGAATTTCAAAACAAAAGCATATGTCGACGTATTTCGTGCGAGATACGGCGGGCTTGAAGTCCGATTGGCCCTAATTTACCCAATCTGCCCTGCGTCCCTCCCAAACGGCCACTGTCCTGAAGAGGCCCTCTTCACAGCAATATCTCCTCCCCAACGCCCACCTTCTCTCGCACGGGATACGTCGACGCATGCTTTTGTTTTGAAGTTCGAGCACGTTTTTAGACACGAGAGATAAGCAGGCCCGATTGGTTGGTTTCGGACCAATCGGACTTGAAGCCGACCTTCTCTCGCACGGAATACGTCTACATGTGCTTTTGTTTTGAAATTCGAGCGCATGTTTATACGCGGGAGATAAGGGATCCGTCTTTAATTTGAAGGTAGGACGAAGCGGGCGAGACTACGCACAGTCAGCGTACTACATGTTCTCTTTCTTCCTGTGTCTCTTCGCGAGCCGTATTGATGTTGAATAATACTTTTTAATTGCTAGTTCCCAAAAATTAATCAGGCTGATCGGCCAGAGCATTTCGCTAGGGTCGCGGTATATGACTGTATTGTCTCGCTACTCGACGGTAGACAACGGTTTCCTACAGTTTTGGGTAATTTATGGCTTAGTTGGTTCCGCCTCGTAGCAGACGTGAACTCAGGGTATCGGAAACAGGAAACAGAATGTTTTTCTTTATAGCAACTCAAGGACTTTCTGTTCCTCTTCTCTTCGGACTCTTTCGAACCGAAACACGTGGTGTCTGTTGCCTACCTCAAAGCAATGGGTGGTACATTGGCAGTAAAAGGACGGAACGCGGACTTTTCTAAAAGCGCTGGCTTCTTTTTACCTAAAGCCTCTTGGCCTGGTGGGGATCAACTCATAATGGAACGAGAGAAACCTTTTGGGGGTAGAAGAAGTCGCTTGGAAAAAATCTTGTCAGTCAGCAAGCAATCACGTCGCAGAAATGTTCTCTGCTCAAGAGTATTACGCGATGTTCTGGGTGTACCCCCCGAACAACGGGGACGCAAGTGCTGCAGCGTGAGAATTTGTGCGAGTATACCCACGGCTCCGAACGCCAAGTAAAAATTCATTTCCACCAATTTTTATAACGTAGGAACAACACGTTCCATGAATAATAAATTAAGTGGTCAGTGTTAGTAGGCGTGCAGTGAAGTGAATATTCGGTGCATTAACCCGGACGCACTTGACGTTGCGACCCTTAACTTTGGATGTTGTCGTGTACCTGAGATCAGCTGTGCACTCGCCGCGTCTGTCGATGACCAGGATCGGTTCAGTGACCTAGTGACACAGGTTTTTAAGCTGCAGGTGAATTTCCGAAAGGGTGAGTTTTAGTTACATTATTGGCGACTATTATTTTTTAAGCCTAACGCAGGCTGTGGCTTATTTCCGGCGATAATTCTCCAAATTTCCGTACGTAAATTTTTCTTCGCAGTTTTTAAACGGATTTATTCATTATCAACAGCAGTGTTGGCCGTTATTGAACTACGGATTTTTATCACAATAACGAACTGCGATCACTTTTCACTCGTTCCCTGTTGCATTACCTTTCGTTTGTAAATGGGTGGTCATGGGGGTACGCATCCGCAAGTTGCTGATGTGCTGCCTACCTACTTCCTGCTATCGAAGGAGTATGTTGCTTGTCGGGATATTATTCTGCAGGTTGAGTGTGTTTCTGAAACACATTTTTTTATCTTAATCGTATGTAGGTGAACCTCTTTAAATGACAGGTGATGCGATTCCACCACAGTTTATATATTAATATTCAGTTTCATTACAGCATTAATGGGAAGTTTCTGGATTCTGTGAATTCCCATTCGTGACCTAGGAGTTATCTTCTCTGCCTTAGCGGATTTTAGAAAACACTATGCCCATATTAGATGTACAGCCTCTAGAGCCCTCGGTTTTATGATGAGAGCTGCCGTTGACTTCAGGAACCCAAAGACGCTTAACACTCTTTAAGCGCGTATCACACTAGTTGCTGCGGCCGTCGCTCGCGGCTGCCGCTGCTGCTGCCGCCGGCTGTTTCTCAATCACACACAGGCGGCAGTTGTTGCAGCCAGCAAAAACAAAGACGCTCGATTTGTCTGCTAGCCGTTTTATTTACATTCGCGATGAACATGCAAAAGAGACTGCTTGTGTCTTATCATGAAGAGAATGCGAGGAAACGAAAATTGGCATCTGCTTGTTTCATGATGATCTTGGCGTTTTAACATTCTCGATGCCCTGAACGTAGCACTGAGCATTACGAATACTGCTGACACTTTTTTTAACCTGTCTTGAATGTCAGCGCGAAAACCCTGCGCCCTGGTTGGCTGCAGCTGTCGCTGCGGCTCGGAAAAATAGCCCGTCGCCTATCCTGGCCACAGCGTCGACTGCTTCACTTTGATTAGTCGGACGCCGGCGGCAGCGGCAGTGGCAGCGGCAGCCGCAGCAGCTAGTGTGATACGCGCTTTACACAACCCTTGTTCTCCCTCATTTGGAATATTGTTCTAATCTTTGGAATCCTTACCGAATCCGTCACATCAAATCTTTGGAGAGCATCCAACATAGATATTTGCGAATATCTCGAAAACTGAAGCCGAAAGACGGTTACGTGTATAATGAAAAGTTGACAATATATGTCCAAGGTCAACGTCATTAGGGCTTGTTGGAGAAGGAAAAACACAACAATGGGCACTACCATCTAGTGGCACTGCCATCGAACTGTATGAATGCGTGTGCTTCACGGTTTGATGTATAGGGTGAGCGTACTGTGTGTAAAGTAGTATAGGTCACGACATGACACGAATAACATGTGTGATTTTTATTTGATACCTTTGTTTAACATTTAGGGCTCCCCCCTTAACGTTCACCCTCCCCATATCTCTCACGGGGGCCGCTACGCAAATCTAGCCCCCAACCAACTACTGACCACAGTGTTTTGCAAATATCTCGAAAACTAAAGCCGAGTGACGGTAACATGTATAGGAAAAAGTTGTTCAGAATGTTAACTTTGACAACATATTTCAAGGTCATCGAAATCGGTGAGGACTGTCCTTTTGTAAATAATTACCAAAAATGTTTATACCCTCTAATTGTAAGTAGGGGGAGCCCCCTTGGTACCGGTACAGAACAACTGTGAAACTTTATGAGCTGTCGTTTTCAAAATCAAGCAGCGGCCTGGGAAACCTGGGAACAAAATGTTTGACATGTTTGATATTAGTGTTCTATTTTTAAACGATTTTATTCAGCTTCTTATTCTGTTTGTTTGGTTCAAATTTTGAAACTGAATTTTGATCCACTGCCGCCAATCCAATAGACATGACAATTTACAGACGTGCGTAGTTCTGACGACAATACAAAATTATGCGAAAAAATCTGGGGGGGGGGTGAAAAAATTACCCAGTCACCAATAATTTTAACTCATAACCACGAATCCAATCGACTTGAAATCATCCTATAACTACAAAACCAAGTAATTCAATCGACATGAAATCAGCCTATAACCACAAATCGAAACAACTTGAAATTAGCCTACCTGAAAGACAGAGGAAAAGATACAGAAAAGTAATAATAATATTAATAATAGTAGTAATTATGATAATTACGATAATAATAAGTCAAATTGTAGGCGCTTAGCGCTCGGAGAAAGACGGCCTATGGTGCGAGAGTTGAGGCCGCCCATAGGTGGCGTTCGGTTAAGTAGGAGTTCGGAACTAAGGGACCACGGGAAGTCGCCGTGGGTGAATCGGTTACGCGGCTGACCAGCCCGCGGACGGCTCGGGTTCAAATCCCCGCACCGCGGCTTTCCCTTTTTTCCGACTCCTACAAAATATTCTTTATGTTGTATATAGAACTCGTTGGCTCTTGTATTGGGACGAAATCGGTTGATGAAATCGCCCGCGCCCACGACGCGACGGCAAGAAATTTCCCGTTCCACTTGCTTATAAGCTGTTATGAGCGTGACGGACGAAAATTGTAGTGGAAGCGAGTCGGAAAAGCCGGCGGTTTTCATTTCACATAGTGACCAATTTTTAATTGTCTACAATCAATTTCGATAATGCGTGATAAAAGATTCATAGAAAATATCGCAAACTACCCTGTACTTACTTTATAATACTAGTATGAGGGAACCATGTGACGTGTGTGAGAGTATAACGCGTGTAGAGCAGGCAGCCGAAAGAAATAGACGAAAAGTGTGGCAAAAGTGTGCAGAAAAGTACGGGACCGGGTGGAAAACGAGGGGAGTAGACAAGCTTCCGGCAGGCAGTATAATCGACAGTTAATAGAAGTTCGAAGGGTGAGAAGAAAGGTGTAGAAGAGAAGGTGCGAAACGGGTGCACGAAGTAATAAACGTGGCAAGGATAACTGACACCTAGTGGGAACGGAGGAAGTAAGAAGACAAAGCGGAGACAGCAGTAGGTAAAGAAGAGCGCTGACTCTAATGAGTAAAGCAGGCAAAGGGGGGAAGGGCAAAAGGGAATGAGAGGAAGGGGTATCGTTGGCAGAACAGCAGGGAAGAAGTAGAGCGGACAGCGAAGGCTCGATACTGAACTCATTCAAGAGAAAAAGGGAGAACGCGTTGGAGCGGGCAAGGTTAAGGGTTGAAAAGGGAATAGAAGTAGAATTCTTAAAAGTGAGGAGAGTTGAGAGGTCGCCACCGCTGAAGAAAACAGAGGTAGAGATAGGAACTGCGGAAACGCCGGACAGTCAGAAGACAGAGCAGGGAAAAGAAATGGAGGCGGCAAAATTAGACAAATTGATGGAAGTTGTGCTGGCAGTTAAGAAAGACATGGAAGAGCTGAAAAAAGATAATAGAGATCTGAGGCAGGATAATAAAGAGCTGAGGCAGGGAATGCAGGATCTGAGGGACGAGTGGCAGAGATATGGGAAATGGAAAGGAAGGAAATGAGAGGATGGGTAGAAGTACTGGAGGCCAAGAAGGATCAGGTAGAGAGACTGGGAGGAAGACTGGAGGGGCTAGAGAGGAAGGATGAGGCTAGAGAAAAAAGAGTGAGAAGAAATAACATCACACTAAGGGGAGAAGATCTACCGTGTAAAGAGACTGCGAAGGAAGCGGTGGAGTATGTGTTAAGGTACGAATTGCAGGCAGAGGCAGAAATCGAGGAAGCATACTCGGCAGGAACGGGAGATAAAAGAAGGCTACTGATAGCGAAATTAAGGACCTGGTAACAAAAAAGAGCAGTAATGCTAAAGAAGAATACATTGAAAGATAAGAGGTTGTTTATTGACAATGTCCTGACGAAAAAGGAAAGGGAGATACAAAGAAATATTAAAGAGATTGCCAAGGCGGAAAGGGAACAAGGGGCAAAGGTGAAAGTAGGGTATAAGAAAGTAAAAATCAACGAGAAGACATTTATCTGGAAAGAGGATGGTGGGTTGAAAGAGGTAAATTTTTGGAACAGGCAAAGCTCGGTGAACCTCTAAATCATAAGAGGATCGCAGAGCTTACAAGGACAACGAAAGCACGGCAAAAGGCAGTACCAACATCTGCTCCCCGCGCGCCTGCGGATGCAGACATGCGGGGAGAGGGGGTATACAGAATGGGGAAGGAATAAGAAATCAAAGAGAAACAATTTAAATTGGATACTGGAATGTAGCAGGATTATTTAGCAAATACAAATAGTTTTGGAATTTCTTAAAAAAACTCGATGTAATAGGATTAGTAGAAACGTGGACTGAGAAGAAACAATGGGAAAGATTGAAAGATAAATTGTCACAGGAATTCTCATGGAAATGTAAATGTACCACCAGAGAAGAAAAAGGGGAGAGCGATAGGCGGAATTATCACAGGTATAAGAAAGGGCATAGAAGAGGAAGAATCGACCGGGGGAACGGAACATATTGTTGAAATATGTATATAGTACATTTGTTCTGTATGCTCTATGTGTGTGGGAATGGGTCGCTCCGTGCTGTATGTATGTGTGTGTCACCTGACTGCGAGAGGCGCCGAAACGGTACGACACTCTAGCGAGAGATTCGAGCCTGTGCCTTTGCCGCGTACACAAGTGTCGTCAACAAACTGAATTCAGATTACTTTAAATAAACTTAGATATAAGTGTGAACTATAATCCTAATATCACTACTAACCACATCTTATCTTAACATGGTAGCAGAGCGTGGTTATGTTGGTTGAAGTGAAAACGCTGGAAGTTAAGCAAGAAGAAAAGCCTAAAGAAGAAAACCCTGAACACGAAGGAACGTTCGAGAATAAGAAAGGCAAAATGGAGACGAAAGATATTACGATACCGGTGTTTGATGGGGAGGATTATAGTATGTGGAAAAGGAGAATCACAATGTTTTTGAAGTTTAAAAAGTGTGAAACAGTAATTACCAGAGAAAAAGCCACAACAGACAAACAAGAAGAATGGGAAGAAAACGATTTAAAGGCAATAAATCTGATTTATAGTTCGATTTCAAATAAGCAATTGGAATTTGTATGTGAGGAAGAAACAGCTTTCAAAATAATAAAGAAGCTAGATGAAATATACTTGAAAGAATCGACGGCTTTGCAAATTGTTTGCAGAAACAGATTGGAAAAATTAAGACTTAATAATTATAGTTTTCAGTGACTTTGAAAAATCTGTAAACGAGTTAAAAGGCGCGGGTGCAAAGATAAGTGAAAAAGAGAAGTTAAATTATATGCTCAACACGTTGCCAGAATCATATAGCTATATAGGCGATTTGATCGATACATTAAAAGAAGAAGATCAAACGGCAGATTACGTGAAGAATAAAATAAAATTAGCTGATTTGAAAAATCAAAATGAGCATGATGAAAGAAGTTCAAACGTATTTGCTGCAAAGAAGAGTCAAGGAGGAAATTGCTTCAAATGTGGAAAAGCAGGGAATATTGCAAGAGAGTGCCAAGATGGCAGCCAAACAGGACACAACGGCAGAACATGGCGAGGCTCAACACGTTGACGAAACCGAGGCAGAGGCGGAAGGGGCAACTACACCAGAGGTCGAGGAACCTTCCGTCAACAACAACAAGGAGTCAGTACTACAAATGAGCAGAGCGGCGCAGGGGCTAGCGCATGGGTGGCAACAGTGCACACGGCACACAACAGCGAGACAAATAAGTTACGTAATTATGACATAGAATGGTTACTCGATAGTGGCTGTACCGACCATATAGTGAACCATGAAAAATACTTTGAGAAGTCGATTGTACTTAAAAAGCCGGTCAATATATATTTAGGAGACAATCGGTCGGTAAAAGCAACAAAAACTGGAAATGTAATAAGTTACTTTAACGCGTTTGGTAAACAGAATGAAGTAAATATAAGTAACGTATTTTATGCAAAAGAAATGAATGCAAATTTGATAAGTTACGGAAAATTAACTGATACAAATACTATTGTCTCTAAAGGAAATGTAACGAAAATCATCGATGATACTAATAGAGTTATAGCAGTAGCATATAAAGAAAATCAAGTATTTAAAATGAGAAGTACATTGAAATATGATAGGACCTTTGCAAATAGTGCCGAGCGAAATAATAACATGAGTCAAAAGGAAAGGTGGCATCGTATCTTAGGTCACGTAAACTTTAACTATCTAAATACATTGTGTTCACAACAGTTGCTGGAGGGCATTCCAAATGAACTAGAGTCTGAATTTATGAAATGTAAAACTTGTATAGAGAATAAAATGCCTAACTTACCGTTTAAAAATAATAGAACTCGAGCAACTGATATTTTAGAAATTGTACACACCGATGTGTGCGGTAGTTTTAAAACCGCTGGTTTAAACGGAGAAAGATATTTCGTTTCTTTTATTGATGATTATAGCAAGATAGCTAAGGTTCATTGCATTAAAACTAAAGATGAAGTTTTTGATTGTTTAGTTCAATTTATAAATGAAAGCGAAAATTTAACCGAAAAAAGGGTAAAATTTTTTAGATGTGATAATGGCAAAGAATAATTAAATAATCGTTTTTATAAATTTGCAAATGAAAAAGGTATTATTTTAAATAACTGTCCCCCGTACGTACACGAGTTGAATGGGACAGCAGAACGATTTAATAGAACAGTAATGGACATGGCGCGATGTTTACTATCAGAGGCACAGGTACATAAACGGTATTGGCCAGAAATAGTATGTGCGGCGACATATTTGAAAAACCGTACATTAGCGAATACAGTAGAAAGAAAGACACCGTACGAAATAATATTTAGAAGAAACCAAATGTGGAACATTTACGTATATACGGTAGTAAAGTTTTTGTAAGAATACCAGAACAAAAGAGATCCTCAAAATGGGAAAGAAAGGCAGATATGGGTATCTTACTGGGATATAGTGACGTAGGCTATAGAGTTCTCATAAGAAATAAAATAGTAATTGCAAGACATGTTGATTTTGTAGAAGAGAATATAAAATGTATAAATCTTGATGAAAATGATCATGAAAATGTTAGCAATGCTAGTACTGATGATGAGTTAAATGATAACATTTTTGAAAGTGCAAGTGAAACTGAAGAAAATCAAGAATATAAAGTAAAAGAAAAAGATAATAAAAGTCCACGTAGATCAACACGAGATAAAAAAAGCCCGGTGAGATATCCAGAAAACGAAAGTCATAACATTTATGTAAATTACTGTAAAATTGATACGCCTTGTACATTTGAGAAGACGATAAATAGTATTGATAGCAAAAATTGGGAAAAAGCAATGAATCAAGAAATAGATTGCATAAACAAAAATAAAACTTGGAAATTAGTTGATAGAATAATAGGAAAAAAAAGTTTAGATGTTAAATGGGTTTATGCGAGAAAATCGGACGATAGGTATAAAGCTAAGCTAGTAGTAAGAGGCTTTCAACAAACAGATGTTGTTGATGACATATATGCTCCAGTAGCAAAATATCAAACATTAAAAATTTTATTTTCATATTGTTGCCAAAATGGCTTAAAAATCGAGCAAATGGATGTTGAAACGGCTTTTGTAAATGGACAAATTAACTCGGAGGTATATGTTAATCAACCAAAAGGTTATGAGGATGGAACAAACAGTTTATAAACTGTCAAAAGCATTGTATGGATTGCGAGAAAGTCCTAGGGATTGGTATGAATGTTTCGATGAGTGCATTATTAAATTAGGATTTGAGAGAAATAATGTGGATCTCTGTTTGTATAAAAAAGGAAAATATAAAGACGAAATTTATTTATTAATTTACGTAGATGATCTATTAATCTGTACTAAAAGTAAAGAAAATATACGAAATATAAAGAAAATGTTGTCTGACAGATTTAAAATGAAAGATTTAGATGAGATTAAAGAGTATCTTGGAATAAATATAAAATATAACTATCTAGAAAATGAACTTACTTTAAGTCAAACAAAATGCATAGAGACTTTAGCAGATAAATATAAGATAAAAAACAGTAGATTGTATAGTACTACTATGGAGACAAATTTGAAACTTGAAAAGGCTGAAAATTGCGAGTCAAACATAAAATATAGAAACTTGATAGATGCTCTGTTATATATTAGCTCAAGTACAAGACCAGATATAAGTTACAGCGTAAATTATCTAAGTACAGTATTGTCTCCGTATGTACTCGCTGGTCGGGACCGGCGAGTAACCCGTATCGTGAACAGCGACCCTAATTCCGAGTGTTCGTTTCTCGCTTCTTTCTGGCCGAAGGGGGGAGCGAGATGGAACGCTTGCGTGCGCGACGGGCGTGCGCGATGGTCGCAAGCAGTTACGGTGACCACGGGAACCGCTTCGCAAAATCTTGACGCAGGCCCGGCTCAAGTCTTTTTTGCGCTCTAGGCGATCTTGTCAAATTACACCCTTTATTATAATACATTTATTAGAGTTTATTGATGACCTTACTCTGAATTTTTATTCGTAGTTTAAAACAGATGCAGTACCATTTGTAATATTTCATTTTAAAGTTTATTTTCAACATACAGGCAATGAAAATACCATTTTGCACTTCTTGTCGACTTTCCGCCCTAGGCAGCCGTCTAATTTTGCTTATAGGGACCAGCCAAGCTTACAGGCAGCGATCATTGCGATCACTGCATCTGTTGCGAGGTTTGCTGGGGTGGAGATTCTCTTGTAGAATCTTGCCGCACTCCGTGGGTATCCTCGAACGGATCGTTCCTCGGGCTCCGATAGGACGGGTGAATATGGCGGGAACGGGCATCTCGGGTCGAGCCGAGAGGTAGTGGATCGTACCGGTTGAAGAGTTAGAACTCACCGTAGTTATAACAAGTTTATTGCACTGGCGCGACGAGCGATCACGGGCGTGATCGCGTACTGATCTTTTACAAGTAACATGAATGATTGATTTGCCGTGGGTTTATATACAATGTTTTGGGTCACGGTTTGGTGGCCGCGGGGGAAGGCCTAATGGTCTTCGCCCGTGGATCTGGGTCTCTGCTGCGTATGCGTTTCTTTCGATTACGCGTACTGCTGAGTTTGCTGGCGTCTGTTACGCCAGGTGTTATCGGTTATGATTCGTGTCATAACATCCCCCCCCCCCTTATAAGAAGGGTGGCCTTGTCGGGATTCAATTTATATTTGTTTTTCCGATTACATTTTTGTGTTACAGTCGTTTCTTAATCTAGCGCCCAAGCTGGACGTTTAATTCGGATTTTTTAATTCTGGCGGAATATAAGTAGCTCTTATTTCGCTTCCTGTTGTTTTCTTCCGGCGAAGTACAAGGTATATTATGATTGCGAGTATTATTATAGTTATTATTAGTATTGTGGTGGCACTAGGGTATACTATGTGCCATATCGGTATGTTAGTATTTCTTGATTCTTCGGATAAGTTGCTATCGATTTGGTCGAGTTGTTTGTATAGTTGCGAAAATTCCGAAGGATCTTTTATTATCCTATCTAGTTGTACTTGGGTTAGTGGTTTCGCTGTGTTGACTAATCCCGTTAATTTTGTGTTAAGTTTGTATAATGGTGCAGTTTTTATCACATAATCTTGTTCGTGTACTGTTTTCTGATTCCGCAGTATTACTTCTTTACTACTGATTTTACAATTATTCTTGAGTGTAATGATCCCTGACTGCGTTATCGTGGTTCTGAATGTTTTGCTACCCTCGCATTGGATAGTAAGCGCGTCTGGTTCGTGTGTCGCGTAAATCCACGTTGCCGGTTGTGGCGTACTAATCCAGAGAGTATTATTCGCAGTTATCTATTTCGTTTCGCAGTTCGCGGGGAATTTATCGGCTGGTTTCAGCCATAGGTTAACTTCGCACTCCAGTGTGTCTGTTAACCTGTGTATGACCATTGGTTGTTCGCAATAATATTGATAAAAATTTTTTTACATTTTTTAAGTTCCTGTGCGTCTGCGATGATGTACTGGTTGCTCTCCGTGTCGATGATCATCGTTGACGAGTGGATCACGAGTAGTGCATAGATATTGTCACGTACATGCACGGGTACTGGTGTCACCTCCATGACGCTGTACATCTGCGTTGAGATCAGTGGCATCTTGATGACCGTGATGAGTGTCCGCTTGTCATAGTAGGCTACTATTGACGATATTTCTTCGATCACGTGTGCGTTCTCCGGTGTCGGTGCTATCGGGAACGTCAGTCCGTTTGGTAACTGTTGCGCAGCCGTTTGTAGTAGTCTGGAGACCTCGCCTCTTGATAGTACGCTCGGGTCGATGGTCCCGCTTTTCAGCTGACTACAGTATTGGGTTACGTCGTTCACATCTTCCGTGAGGTCGACTAGTAAGGAGTTCAATGTCGTGAAATGGTCACTTAACGTGGTTCTTTTATTTTGCTCTGCCATGTTTGCTATGTTCCGTATTTGTAGTTCCTTCATCTGGTTGTTTAGTAGGTCCTCATTCCGTTGGATAGCTATTTCCACTTTTTGCAGATGGCCTAATGTTGTGTTTGTCAATTGTATCTGTTTTTTCATGGCGTGTTGTAGCGTGTCTTGCTTACTGTCTACTTCCGCGAAATGAGCGTTGATTTCTTCTGCGTCGCTTGCATCCATTGTGCCAAATAGTGTTTTGGATATTGATCCAATCCCGTTTATTAATCCTCTGCGCTTATTTTGCGTGTAGGTCGGTATTTCGTATATATGTTGGATACGATTACTCAATTTTTCCATTCGTTTGTTCAGAAGGTTAAGATTATTCCTACATACTTCATACATTTCTGGTGTGTAGGATATTTAGCCACATAGTGTTTTTATCCCCTTGACATATGGTTCAAGTTGCTCGTACCTCCGCGGTAACGGTTCCTTGTCCAATCGTGTGACGATCTTCCAATTATCGGTAACCGTGTGTAGCTCACCGATGTGGGTAAAGTGGATTCCCGCGTTATGCTTCATCGGCTCTATTGCGCATGGTAAATCATCGGTAGTGGGCGCCGTTTGTGAATTCAGGTATTGCAGTCCGATGAACCTGCAACATGGAAGTTCGGCTCTATCCCCTCCAATTTTCTTTTCGCGCGCGAGTATATATTGCATCGCCCCGCGATTTTTTCCATAATTTGTTGTGAACAAGTGAACAAGAAATTCTGCTATGTATCCCGAGGGTTTATTAGAAGTAAGTATTTCTACTCCTATTTTCCGTGTTTTATGTATGCGTTCTGGTTATTAATTTTTATTCCCTTTTTTTTTTCTTTTAGTGGTGGGCTCGCCAACATATTCGTGGCTATATTAACATTCGCCAAATGCAGCATGTACGATTGACACGTTCTCTGGCCCGTCTTACCATTTTGGACCTATGGGAGATAGACTTCCCGGAGTGGCGTCTGTCTTATGACCCCCTTGGTTTGCGGAGATTGTTCTCCCTTCAGCTTCCTGAGGAGGAAGTAAGTACATCTACTTTCGTGAATATTTCCTTTTCTATTTTTCTTCTCTTTTTTTTACTTGTCCATTTGTCTGTTACAGGAAGAAGACTGGGGCCAGTTTGCGCTTTTAGGAATTTCATTATAATTTGTTCTTAAAATTATTTTGTTTATTTGCTGTATTTTTTCTTCCTTTTTTGAATATATGTTTATTTTTACTTTAATTATGTGTCAACCTATTTACTCTCCTTCCATTTCCTTTCTTTTAGTGTCTAAGGTTTTTATTCTATAAAATGTTTTATTCGATTCGTGTGAACCGTCAACGTTTTTCTTCCTTTTTTAATTACTACATTGACTTTAAATTTTTTCTCAATTACACAGTACAACAAATTTTGACTTTTTTTCGGACTTGTAACATTCAATAGCCGTTTCTTATAGGTTTTCGTGCCCTGAAAACGAATCCGCAACCCGTTTGTCGCCATCACCCTCAGTTTTTGAGAAAATCGATTTTGAAAAAATCTGCAAATTTTAAAATTTGAACATTTTTTGTGTCGAAATGGTAATAGTTATTCGATTGTTCGTTGCGTCAAATTATTCTATGAACCCTCCCGAATACAACGATATAAGTTATTTTTGCATTATGAACATTTAAATATGTTTAAACAACGATCAAAGGGAAAAGGACACCCGAAATGCACTCATTTTTGCGGATATCTTTCAATTTATTTCCAAAACTAAGGGTCTGCGACGAAATCTGACCATCCCACGCGATGCAGCAGACATTGTTCCTTCGGAAAGCATCGACAGAAGTGGTAAGTCTCGTTTCGTTTTCAATACAGAAGCGAAATAGTTTGGCAAAACGCGCGGAGCCGACAGTGGTAGTCAACGACGCGGCGGCCAGCGTAGGTAGGTAAACCCAGCCGCTCACGGTAAGCCTCTCACAGTGCTACAATATTGTATTTGTTATTTATAAACTATTTAATAAAAAATTATTAACTATTGCATAATAAACTATGTAATAATTTTCTGTAATTTCAAACTTTGATTTTTTGAATATGCAAGGTGTCGGCGCTATGTGTGTACAGTTAGGTACCTACATCAGTTCCCAATGTATTAAAAATACAAGAGAATTGTTCGTGTGAATGTCATACTATACGACGGGGTAAATTCATTGTCAAAGGTGATTTTTTTAAACAGTGTAACAGAAGTGCATATCGCACGTGATTATATTACCGTTCTCCAGTATTATATTTGTTATTTATAACCTATTTTCTAGTAAAAGTAAGAAGACTGAAATTAATAGGAAAAAACAACCAGTGAATGACCCAATTGTTGAATGAGAAGCCCAGTATATGACCGCATACTTTTAATAAGAATTGTACTTATTAATGTTTTTTTAATACACGTAACTAAAAATATGGGATATTAAAAGTGCAACTACACTCAATTAATAAACATATAAATATTTTTAATTTATAATTGACATTTCTTTGCCTAATGGTCATTCACTGGTATGCGGTCAATTACTGGTTGGTTTACCCTACATAGTTTATTACGCAATAGTTAATAATTTTTTATTAAATAGTTTATAAATAACAAATACAATATTGTAGCACTGTGAGAGGCTTACCGTGAGTGGCTGTGGTTACCTACCTACGCTGGCCACCGCGCGTGCCGCCGCGCCGTTGACTACCACTGTCGGCTCCGCGCGTTTTGCTAAACTATTTCGCTTCTGTATTGAAAACGAAACGAGACTTACCACTTCTGTCGATGCTTTCCGAAGGAACAATGTCTGCTGCATCGCGTGGGATGGTCAGATTTCGTCGCAGACCCTTAGTTTTGGAAATAAATTGAAAGATATCCGTAAGAATTAGTGCATTTCGGGTATCGTTTTCCCTTTGATCGTTGTTTAAACATATTTAAATGTTCATAATGCAAAAATAACTTATATCGTTGTATTCGGGAGGGTTCATAGAATAATTTGACGCAACGAACAATCGAATAACTATTACCATTTCGACACAAAAAATGTTCAAAGTTGAAAATTTGCAGATTTTTTCAAAATCGATTTTCTCAAAAACTGAGGGTGATGGCGACAAACGGGTTGCGGATTCGTTTTCAGGGCACAAAAGCCTATAAGAAACGGCTATTGAATGTTACAAGTCCAGATGGCTGTTGTACTGTGTTATTATATAGTGTCCTTCCCATTTGGAATCTAACTTCTTCGATCTTCCCCGCCTCACGGACTCGTCATACAGCTTTGTCTCCTTCATTGAATTGAATTTCTTTAGCCTTCTTATCGTACGTTACCTTTGACCGTATTTTCGCTTCCCTCAAATTCTCGCGAGCCGTCACGTTCGCTGCTCGTAGCCTTTCCTTAGCCTCTTGTGCGTAATCATCATAGTTATATGTAGGATTAGATGAGAGTTTTAGGGCTGCCGGTAGTTCCGCTTGCTGTCCGTAGACTAGTTCATGCGGGGTGTAGCCCGTTGCTGTATGGGGAGTAGTATTGTAGGTGAACATTGCGTATGGTAGTGTTACGTGCCGCGGCCTTTAGTGTTCGAGCGGCACGATTCGTATACGCAAATTAAGATTAGGGGTATCCCACAGTCTTTGGACTATCAGAAGTTGCGCTACTGGGTTTATTTTGGAGAAGAGCAAGGAAGCTCGCCGCAGTCGTAACAGTCAATTATTTTAAATTTTAAATATCTATGTACCTTATCTGAAGGATAAGGGGTAGATTTTGGGATCATTGGCGCTCTAGTCCCATACGGGTCTTTTCAATGGAATCAGATAGGTAATGAATGAGTATAATTAAATGAATAATAAAGTTTTAATGTTGACTATTTGAAGGAAGCAAATGACATGACAGAAATAAAATATCGAAATTATCAATCGATCATTTTACAAGTATAAGGTACTCGTGTTTTTAGACATAACTCCTGACTAGGGAAATCCCACAGTCGATTGACTGTCAGAAATTGTCGATAAACACGCAGTAATTTTAACAGAGACAAACGAAATGTACAGAAGAGGTAAGGGGTGCAACTCACCAGACAGTCACAATAATGTAAATGACAATATAATTTGGATTCCGTTTCCTTTTTGGAGTTTGGTTAATTCTGATCGCCGGTATACCTGTATCAGAAAGAGGAATAAGACGCGAGCACGCACACACTTGATTATAGATAAAATACACGCAAATTGAACTATGACATGGAACCGAAATGACAGTAAATGTAACTGAGCAAGTACAATTAGAAGTTAGAATAAATCGTTAAAAAGAATAAATTATTTCACAAAGTCAATATAATTAATGTTTCAAAGTTATTAGAATGAATTGAAGAAGAATGATTAGAAGAATTTGTTTCGCAAAGTTGAGTCTTTCACGCGGTTACACAGTAGACCGGAGAACTCTAGCTCTAAAACACTTGCGGACCCCAACGACACGCACCTCGCGATTTACCGTCACAGAGTGTCGCAGCTTCACGCTCTCGGCAGCGACCAGAGTGGGTCCGTACCGAAAATGCTAACGCTGCATTTTATCGCTCGGCCGCGCTACCATGGGCCCGTCTACTTAACGAGGCAGTGTATGTGTGTGTGTTTTCACGTCCATCCATCAGAATTCAGTCCGATTCAAATATACAGGGTGTCCGCGGGAAGACTGGACAGCCGGTTTTCTCCTAAACTATTGGAGATAAAAATATTAAAAAAATAGGGAATTGCATGGTTCGAGGGGGCCAATTAATTAGCGTGAACGAATTTTTTATCGATTATTATTTTAAAAGATTGACCATCGTCAAGTTCGGTTTTTCAAATGGAACTATTTTTTTTTAACACCTGAGTTGATAGTGCGTTCCAAGATAAATTCAATAAGCTTTAATGTATACACTTTATTTTCACTGGTTTTTAACATACTTGCGCTTGCAAATTTACTGATTTTCACTGGAAGAAAACTGTCTGGTATAGCACGCACCGGGGACGGTCTTACTGGATCCACGGGTGGCACTGCCTTTTGAAATAGATACCTACCTGCCAAAGGTCTACGCCAGGCCCAAAGGCTAAACAATTTTTTTCCGTCAGAAATGCTACTTAGGTAGGTACATCTGCGGTGTCGAGAAACGCACCGTTACTTTTATTTCGCACTTGCTTCTACGCTCGGATGGCCGGTTCTTTTGGGAGGGATGCAAGTTCGATTGGTTAGGTTAGGAGGAGTGAAAGTTGCTAGACTAAATTTCAATCATAGGGAGCAGATTGTATCAGAACCATTCGGATTTGCATTCCTCACAAACGGTTGCTCTCTTGAAGAGGCCCTCTTCACAGCAATGCCCACCTTCTCTCGCACGGAATACGTTAAAGCTTGCTTTTGTTCTGATATTGAAGCTCGTGTTTATACTCGAGAGGACCACGCGTCGACAGCGGGCTACCCCTTTTCTTCCTGTGTCTCTCCACGAGCCGTGTTGACGGTGGATTGTAGGAGCGTAGATATCTGGATGCCAGTTATTGAATTCAGGAGACGATAGAAACATTTTATTACAAAACACACATGTACTATAATTAAAGTAAATCGTATTCCTCTCGGGCAGGAGTACTGATAATGATCGGACTTGCGCCCCACTTCGCGCAGACCAATTACACGGAGGGTAGTCGGGTCACACACTGCCCAAATGATACAGGGTAATTCTGGAGCAACGCCCGTTAAGGAGATGCGCTGGCACCCCGTGGCGAGTACAGACCTTCGCATTGCCTCACCCGATTTTTATGGCTTTTTCCGGAAAAAGGTACGAATTCTGGGCCGGGCGTAGCGAATTGAGGTCGAGCCCCCGCAGTCGAGGGTGAAGTATCCATTTGAGCGTATTAAGAAATTCTTTTCTTCGTCGTATCGAAAGGCAAGTGGTGCCAATGGATTCCTTATGTTTTTCTGATGAAAATCGTACCAAATGTCATGCAAATCGGACTACTTTGACACAAGCAAATTGTATTCCTTATGTAAGAGTTGTCCGATTTCCACGACACTTGGCATGATTTTCATCGGAAAACCCCTAGGAATCCATCTGCGACACTTCCATATCCATACGATAAAAAATAATGAATTATTTCGACGCGTGGTCCTCTCGAGTATAAACACGAGCTTCAATATCAGAAGAAAAGCAAGCGTTAACGTATTCCGTGCGAGAGAAGGTGGGCATTGCTGTGAAGAGGGCCTCTTCAAGAGAGCAGCCGTTTGTGAGGAATGCAAATCCGAATGGTTCTGATACAATCTGCTCCCTATGATTGAAATTTAGTCTAGCAACTTTCACTCCTCCTAACCTAACCAATCGAACTTGCATCCCTCCCAAAAGAACCGGCCATCCGAGCGTAGAAGCAAGTGCGAAATAAAAGTAACGGTGCGTTTCTCGACACCGCAGATGTACCTACCTAAGTAGCATTTCTGACGGAAAAAAATTGTTTAGCCTTTGGGCCTGGCGTAGACCTTTGGCAGGTAGGTATCTATTTCAAAAGGCAGTGCCACCCGTGGATCCAGTAAGACCGTCCCCGGTGCGTGCTATACCAGACAGTTTTCTTCCAGTGAAAATCAGTAAATTTGCAAGCGCAAGTATGTTAAAAACCAGTGAAAATAAAGTGTATACATTAAAGCTTATTGAATTTATCTTGGAACGCACTATCAACTCAGGTGTTAAAAAAAAATAGTTCCATTTGAAAAACCGAACTTGACGATGGTCAATCTTTTAAAATAATAATCGATAAAAAATTCGTTCACGCTAATTAATTGGCCCCCTCGAACCATGCAATTCCCTATTTTTTTAATATTTTTATCTCCAATAGTTTAGGAGAAAACCGGCTGTCCAGTCTTCCCGCGGACACCCTGTATGATCCCGATATTTCATCCCGATTCAAATATATGATCAATCTTTACGGAACATTCGTACGCACAGGAAAACATAACATCCCATATCTTGAAAACCATACAATTTCGCACAACTAAGGGCCCTGCCTCAATGTTCATAATTTCGTATACACAATTTTTGACTAGGGGAATCCCACAATCGTTGGACTATCAGAAATTGTGTTGGGTATTCAATTTTAACAACAATTTTTAATTAATTACTAATTCGCACATGCGACAAAACCGTGGGAAGGCGCGGTTCCCTGCACCGGATGTAGAGTATCCAATTCCGTCAGTCTTCTAAGAAAGTGATCCAGTCTGCGCATTCCCGCTGTAGCCGTTACTGATTATGTTACAATGTTTAACGCGACGGTCAGAGGTGTTCTCAACGAGGGTTCTCCCACAATGCTGCAAGGCATTGTTGAAACGCACCCCTGCCGCTTACATAGAACGGATTCGGCACAACCGGAGAACCACTGGGTCTTTCCGAACGCGACTCTCTGATGAGAACGCCGCTGCGTCAGCACCGCCTTATCTGTTTCGCGGGACGGCAATACGTCGAGACGACGACGCTCCAAAAAATGGGTTTTTGTTCTATCAAAAATATTATTAATTAATAGGCAGGTATATGATCAACGAGGGATTTCCCATAACGCTAGGCGTTGTTGATACATACCCTGACCAAAAAGAAAAATTTTACGTTCCGAACGTAACAGTAGCCACGCGTCCCAGTCTGCTTGGTCCCCATCTATGTAGTGTCTTAAATATTCCACTAATGTTCTATGGGATCTTTCGAGTGCTCCGTTCGATTCTGGGTGGTACGCGGTTGTTTGTATTTTGGTTATTTTTAATAGCTTGCAGGTGTTTTTAAACACCTCACCTACGAAGTTCGACCCTTGATCTGTTAGAATCTTGTCCGGTATTCCGTACTCACAGATTATACGGGTTACAAATGCTTCTGCGATGGTCCGTGCTTCTTGGTTGGGGAGGGGTAACGCTTTACTAAATTTGGTCAAATGATCCTGAAATGTTAGGATATACTTGTTCCCCAATTTAGTTATTGTAAGGGGTCCCACTATATCCAGTGCGCATTTCTCGAATGGTCAAGTAGGCGTATCGGATATTACCATTGGTGCTTTATTTCGTTTACATATTTTATTCTTCTGGCACCATGTGCATTTCTGTATGTATTATTCTATGTCTTTGTCCATTCCTTTCCATTTGTATTTTTGCTTGATCCTTTGTGCTGTTAGCTGGATGCCCTGGTGCCCTCCTAATGGTGCTAGGTGGTACTCGTATAGTATTTGTTGCCTGTCCTTCTCTTCTTCTACTTCTATAATGCCTGTTTCACTGCTATTTCCCTGCTCGTTTCGCATAATATTTATATTCCTACTGAGTGCGTCTGCGTTTGTGTTAGCTTTGCCTGCCTTGTGAATGATTTCATAATCGTGCTCTGCTAGTTGTATGCGCCAGCGGATCAACCTTGATCCTGGGTCTTGCACCCTAAATAACCAAACCAATGCTTTATGATCTGTTACTACCTTAAAATGTGTACCATATACGTATGGTCGAAATTGCTTTGTCGCCCATACAATGGCGAGTAGCTCCTTTTCTGTTGTGCTGTAGTTTTTTTCTGCTTTGTTCAATACTCTGCTTGCGTATGCTATCTTCTCCTATCACTCCCTGTGATAGTATCGCGCCTATGGCTACGTCCGACGCATCTGTTGTAATTATGAATTCTCTTGAAAAATCTGGGTAGGCTAATACAGGTGCTGTGATTAAGCAATTTTTTAACGTCTCGAACGCGTACTGCTGCTCAGTTGTCCAGATAAATTCTGTTTTATCGCTCGTTAGTTCTGATAACGGCCTAGCTATTTTAGAATACTCGGGAATGAACCTTCTATAGTATCCTGCTAATCCTAGGAAGGATTGTACTTCCTTCAGTTTGGTCGGCACGGGGTATTGTTCTACTGCCTTGGTTTTTTCGGGATCTGGTTTTATTCCTTCAGGCGTTATTATATGTCCCAGGAATCCCACTTCTTTGCACAGAAATGAACATTTTTCTGGCTGTAATTTTAGGTTGTATTCCCGTAATTTCTTCATTACCTTTCGCAGTCGTATGTTGTGCTCCTTTAGGTTAGTGCCAAACACCACCAGGTCGTCCAGGTAGACAAAACAGTCTATTCCTTGTAGTCCCATGAGGATGGAGTTCATCAATCTCTGAAAGGTTGCTGGCGCGTTTCTTAGCCCGAAGGGCATTCGGTTAAACTCGAAATGTCCTTGTGGCGTAGAGAACGCAGTTTTCTCCTTGTCTATGTCGTCCATGGGTATCTGGTGATACCCTGACGCGAGATCAAGCGTAGTGAAGTATTGTGCCTTCCCTAACTGGTCAAATATTTCCGTAATATTTGGCAGAGGGTATGAGTCGCCGATTGTGACTTCGTTTAGCTTCCTAAAGTCTACGACTACTCGAAACCTGGCTTTCCCTTCGGTATCCTTTTTCTTAGGTACTACCAATAGGGGTGCGTTCCATGGACTGGAGCTGGTTTGCACTATTCCATCTTCCAACATCTGCCGTACCTGTTCCCTTACTTCCCGTTTATGTATTTCAGATAACCTATACGGTTTAATATTACAGGGGGTTGTTCCTTCCTTCAATGGTACTCGATGCGTGGTCGCGTTCGTAGTTCCTAATAGATCCCCTGCTAGGTGAAAATTATCGCAAAATTCCCGTCCTATTTCTTCCATGCTGATTCTTTCTTCTTTGTTCAAATGGCTTAGTTTCATTAATTCCAGGACACGGTTAACGCGTGTCGTCAGTGGTTCTTTACTTACTGTTGCGCGAAATGCTGCGGCAGCAGAATGTACTTCGGCTGTCGAGTCGCTCTGAATCTCGGTCAGTATGTATGGCAATTTCACTGTACGTGCTTTATTCGATAAATTTACCACACAAGCTATACTTTTCCCTTGTTTTGGTTTTACCAGGCATTCTCCTAAGAATACTCCATCTCCTAAATCCTGTTTCTCTATTATTCCTTCCTTGTTGCTATCTACTTCTACTTCTACTAGCGTTTGTGTACGCGGGGGAACCGTTACTACATTCTTTTTCTGGAGAGTTTTCCAGTGTTTCCCTTTAATTGTGACTTCTCGCGTTTTGTATTGTATTCCTGCTTCGTGCTTCTTTAAGAAATCTATGCCTAAAATCCCTTGGTGGTCCGTTAGTGTACCGTCTTCTATTACATATAAGGGGTGTTTAATTTTTTGTTCCCCAACCGGGAAGGTAGCTTCTATTTCTCCTAGTGTCTTTATGGTCCCTCCTGATAGGGCTACCAGTTGCACCTCGCTTTCCTTCCATGCTACGTCGTCCTTGACGCATGCTTTATTTATTACGGATACTTCGGCTCCTGTATCTACTAGCATTCATACTTCCTGATGTTTTGCTTCTTCTATTTGCACTTGTACCTCATCTGAAACAAAATTAGGTTTTCCCGCTTCTTGCGGTTCCCTCTTCGCTATTCTGACCGCTTTATGATTTGTATCGGCATTATTGGAGTTCGTTGCCGTAGGAAGAGTTCGTGGTCCTCCTGTCTGTGCTCTTGCTGCGTAAGCATTGTAAGGTCGTCGTCTCTGTGTGCGTGATCTATCGTTGTAGTCCGACTGACGATTCCCGTAGTTGGTATCGGTGGTTCCCTTTCCTGTAGAGTTTGTGTTGCCCTCATTTGGATTTCTTCTGTCTCCGGGTCCCGTACCATATTGTCGTGGTCCATTCCCTGTGCCTTTCCAGCGCTCCCCAGTGGAATGTCCCGACCTCTTACAATTGTGACAGAATTTCTGTCCTGTTTGACCCCTGTAATTTGGGTTGCGGTTTGTCCCGTTCGTTGCAGGCCGCTTCTTAATTGACCGCTCCTCTTCTATGGCTATTGATACGGCCTCTGGTAGATCAGCCGATCTTCGTGATTTTACCAAAATTTTCAGGTCATCACGAAGCCCTTCCTGGAATATGCAGTGTGCCTGGCTCTTGAATATCTCGATGGCCGCTGTCTTCTTTACCAGTGAATCCTTTTCATTTAGTCCGGTCTCGATTAATTCGTTGAGCAATAGGGACAATCGGTTCCCGTACGCGTGGGCATCCTCCTGCATTCCTTGTCTGCATTGCAAAAGTTCCATTTGCACAGCTGCGGTCGTGCGCATTGGTTTATACAGCGAATTCAGCACATTCTCCAGGTCCTCGAATGTCTGTATTTTACGATTCCTCACCTCTATTTGTGCTGTACCTGTAATCTTAGTTGCTTTTATTCCTCGTATTATTTGTGCCCTGTATTCAGGCATCCTGAATCCTTTTATTATGTATTTGCAGGCCTCCAGGAATGTCATTAGCTCCTTGAGGTTCCCGTTGAATTTGGGTATAGGTTTTAAAGCGTTGAGGACTTTGTTGTCCTCTAATCCTATTGGCCTGTCAGGCGCTTCATCTATCCCGTATGTAGGGGGTACAAAAATGCTGGATCGTCTGGGTATGTCTTCATCGTCTATAGGGTCCTCGAAGTGTACCATGGTCCTGTTCCTGTCCTCTTGCAGGGAACCGTTCATTGACGATCACATCCTATTTATTTCTTCATCTACCATTCGGTCGCATTCACTATTAGTTTGCGCTCCTATCCCTGTTCTAACAGTTACCTCTAGGTTAGGTACCCTTTCGGCTAATGTTTGCATAAGCGACCAACTTTGCTGCACGGTTTCTTGAAGTAGAATTAATGTTTGTTCCATCCTAACTTGTCTATCATCAGAACCTGCATTTCCCGAATCTAATTCGTCTCCCCTAGATTCTCGTCTTGAAGTTTCTCCTCTTGTACGAGAGAATTCTTGATTCGCGTCTTCTTCCCCTGAATTTCCTTCGGTATTTTTCCCTTTCGGACTATGTATTACCATGGCTGCTGAAGCTTCGAAAACTTCGCTGTCGTATGTGGTATTAGTAAATCCGCTTGATTCCGAGCACGTCTCGTCAGAGGTGTGCAGTCTCGCGGGGGGAAGTAGGCTTGGGTCTAAATCCTCAAAAGGGAAAAGTCGTTCCCAGACTATATTCCCGTCTGACCCTAATGAATTTTGCAATATCTCGGCTATTGAGCTATCATGCCCTATTACTTGATTTTGGCTGGCTACTGCGTCGTCGTCGATTTCTAAGATCGCGTCGATCGCTGCTTCGTATGCCTCGTCGTTAACTGCGATCGAGGGTACGCTACGTGCCCTACTCCGGGTATCTAGTTGCTCAGCCCTAGGTTGTGCCCTATCTTGCCTTTCTCTGAGGCCTAAATTACGCTCGAGATTGTTGCTTAACGAGGTTGCTCGTTGCATGAAAAAAAAAAAATTCCGCGGCGCGATGCTTGGATTTCTTAATATGAAATGTCCCACTTACAACACGTGTAGCAGGAGTCGCATCGTCATCGTTATTGCCGCTGCTGGACTGTCGATCGGTTGTGCGGTAGACTTTGTCGCTTGGTGTTCTCTTTTGGAAATCGCTGGTACTTAGTTGTCGATCGAGTCCTTGTTGATGTTGCTTGTGGTAACTTCTGGTTGTCACCGGCGTCCAGGCTCACTTGTTTCCTACGTTTGGCTGGATCCCACCGCTGCCACCAATTTTGTCGCGAGGTTTGCTGGGGTGGAGATTCTCTTGTAGAATCTTGCCGCACTCCGTGGATATCCTCGAACGGAACGTTCCTCGGGCTCCGATAGGGCGGGTGAATATGCCGGGAACGGGAATCTCGGGTCGAGCCGAGAGGTAGTGGATCGTGCCGGTTGAAGAGTTAGAACTCACCGTAGTTATAACAAGTTTATTGCACTGGCGCGACGAGCGATCACGGGCGTGATCGCGTACTGACGTTTTACAAGTAACATGAATGATTGATTTGCCGTGGGTTTATATACAATGTTTTGGGTCACGGTTTGGTGGCCGCGGGGGAAGGCTTAATGGTTTTCGCCCGTGGATCTGGGTCTCTGCTGCGTATGCGTTTCTTTCGATTACGCGTACTGCTGAGTTTGCTGGCGTCTGTTACGCCAGGTGTTATCGGTTATGATTCGTGTCATAACACATCTTTTATTGTAAATACAATACCTCGATGGACTGTTACAAATACAACATTAATGACAGTACATCAAATTATCTATGACTGTATTCGCTGCCTGTATTGTTGAAAATAATCTTTAAAATGAAATATTACAAATTGTACTGCATCTGTTTTAAACTACGAATAAAAATTCAGAGTAAGGTCATCAATAAACTCTAATAAATGTATTATAATAAAGGATGTAATTTGACAAGATCGCCTAGGGCGCAAAAAAAAGACTTGAGCCGGGCCTGCGTCAAGATTTTGCGAAGCGGTTCCCGTGGTCACTGTAACTGCTTGCGACCATCGCGCACGCCCGTCGCGCACGCAAAGGACGGAGTGTCACGGCGCCCGAAAGACGGAGCGAGACAAAACATCAACGCGTCGTCTGTCTCGTACCGTCCTCGCTCGCTTTCAGTGGCTCTCGCTCGCTCTCGTTTCATCTCGCTCTCGCCTTCACCAGACAAGAGTGAGCCAGAAGTGGTGGGGATAGCGAGTAACCCGTATCGTGTACACCAAACCGAGTACATACGGAGACAATACTGTAGATATCAAAATAGTTATAGTGAAACACACTGGAAATATGCATTGCGAATCTTAAAATATTTATATTTAACAAAAGATTTAAATCTACTTTATAAAAGAAATGAAAAATGCGATATCATAAGTTGTTATGTAGATGCAGATTGGGCTGGTGATAATTTTGATCGAAAATCTACGTCTGGATATATAATAAAAATGTATGGTAATGTAATTGATTGGAAATCGAGAAAACAAAAATGTATAGCCAAAGCTTCGACATATGCAGAGTACATAGCATTATCTGAGGTTGTAAGTGAGATAAAGTATATTAGAGAATTAGTAAAAATATTTGACATAAATATAAATGAACCTATAAAAATTTACGAAGATAACTCAGGAGCGATAAATATTGCGAACAATGGTAATTTTACAAAAAACTCAAAACACATAGAAATACATTACCATTTTGTACATGAAAGTGTAAAAGAGAAATTGATTGATGTTTGTAAAATTGACACAAAGAAAAATGTGGCAGATATTTTTACTAAAGCGCTGTGTAAACAGAAGTTTGAAAAATTCAAAAAAGATTTGAATGTAATATGAAATAATTATTATAAGTAAAACATACAGTACAAATGTAAGGAGGCGTGTTGAAATATGTATATAGTACATTTGTTCTGTATGCTCTATGTGTGTGGGAATGGGTCGCTCCGTGCTGTATGTATGTGTGTGTCACCTGACTGCGAGAGACGCCGAAACGGTACGACACTCTAGCGAGAGATTCGAGCCTGTGCCTTTGCCGCGTACACAAGTGTCGTCAACAAACTGAATTCAGATTACTTTAAATAAACTTAGATATAAGTGTGAACTATAATCCTAATATCACTACTAACCACATCTTATCTTAACACATATCCAAGAGAGAAGAATAAAGATACAAAATGAAGAATGGAGAATAATAACAGTATACAGCAGAGATATAAAGGAGACGAAAGAAGAGCTAGATCAGATATTACAGGATATGGAGGTGGAAAAATTGATAATCGGAGGAGATTACAATGCAAGAATTGGACAAGGAGGGGGCGATTTTAGAACAGAAGAAAAGCATGACGTAAGGAGATCAAAAGAGAAAGTTAAAAACGCGGAGGGAAAGTTATTATTAGAGATGGTTGAGGAAAGAGGATGGAATATTCTGAACCGGAATATGGAGGGAGATGAAAAAGGAGAGTGTTTGAGTTCGACTAGGTTGAGCGCGCTGGATGCGAGTGAGGTTAGGAACGACGGTGAAAAGGTGCACACAACACAGCACTTAAAATGAGTAGCGTCGAGTTTATTTAAAATGAGCAAATATACTGATCGTGAGTCGGTGAGAATGCACAAGGAAGTTCGCTGTTTTCGAGATTATATTGATATACGAAGATGAGCGAACTGATGCACGTTGCACCACCACGTGCGCGTCACCCGCGGCGATCTACAATCCAATCTGAGCGTGTTCGATGAGCACGTGAGCGTGTGAAATGAACTTGAAGAGCGATTATATTTAGTGCTCGACTGCACCATGAGCGGTGAGAATTCACAAGTTGAAAGAGACACGAGCATCGCACAGGACACGTCCTACTATACACGCTGTGTGAACAAGATAGATTTGTTGAAACACACTTGATAAACGTAACAGTGAGTTGAGCTGAGCACAGTGAATATAGAGAGAGTATTGAGCTGAGCACGGTGTAGCTTGTGACTCTCGTTGAGCGATTACATTGAGCAGAGATGGATTGAGAATTCACGAGATGATTATGAAAACACTATATCACACGCGACACGTCTTTTCTATCACGCTACATGTACAAGATTGATTAAGCGATGGATGATTATTTCCGTTACCGGTGTCGTCTCGAACCTTCTCTGAGATCGACACACGTGGGGAAATCTGATTGGATGAGCAATGGATGTGGTGAAATGTGATTTGCTACGCGTATTCTACAACCGACCGAAACCGTTTCAAAGGATGAGCTGATTGGATGATTGTCGGTTGAGGAGCGTCGATGATTGGTGATCGACCGTCGTTCAGCGTCTTTGATTGGCGGATCGACCGTCGATCTGTGATTCTGAGCTGAGTCCGTGAGGTGCTGCGCCGAGAGTGAGAGTGGCGACTTTGGGAATGAATGCATTCCCAAACAGAGAGTATACATATACGGGGCCGAGAGGGGGCACGATAATCGATTATATAATAACAAATGTAGAGACGAAAGAAGACATCAAGAAATTCACTGATTGCAGAACTATATAGAGGAAATAAAAGGAGAGAACCAGAGGCAAGGCAGGAGAAGAGGTGGAGAGAGAGAAGAGTCTGAACAGAGGAAGGGAAGAGAGCGTTTCAAATGAAATTAAACAAAATAAACTTTTATGGGACGGAGGTGAATGAATTGGTAGGAAAAATAAATATTGCAGTACGCAAAGATAAAAAGTAAAAATAAAAAAATGGAAATTGGGCAGCTTTAAGTGGTGGAATTCGAATTGTACAAAAAAAAAGGGAAGCTAGGAAAGCACTGCGGAACTGGAGAAGGGGAAAAGGAGACAAAGAAGTCTACCAGAAGAAAAGAAGGGAGTACAAAAAAGTGTGCGAAGAACGGAGTAGGGAATTGCAAGAAAATGTGGAGAAGGAGATAATGCAATTAAAGGGAGAAAATCAAATATGGGAATATATAAATAAAGAAAGATGGAAAAGAATAGGAATCTGCAATAAAATAGATTTAAAAGAATGGAAGGATCATTTCAAAACATTGCTAGAAGGCGTCTACTGTAAAAAAAAGGAGTAGGAGAATTGGAAGAAATAAACAAAACGGAGGGAGCAGAGGAAGAGGAAATAACAAAAGCAGAAGTAAAATAGCAAATCAGGAAATTAAAACAGAAGAAAGCAGCGGTAGAAGACAAAATAGGAAATGAAGCCTGGATTTGCGGTACCGAGGAAGTAGTGAAAAGGATCACAGAAATTTGCAATAAAGTGTGGAAGGGCAAAGGATTCCCGGAGAGGTGGAAAAAAGGGGTGATATCACCAATATTCAAAAAAGGAGATAGAGAAAAGGTGAGCAATTACCGGGGAATAACGATCCTAACCACAGCGTACAAAATATATATTATGATTCCGGAAAAAAGATTGAAAGAAGATTTGGAGACGAAACACATAATACCAGAAACGCAAACAGGGTTCAAGAGAGGTAGGTCGACAATAGACAACAGTTTTATTCTGAACTATGTAGCCAAAAGAGAAATACAAAAAAAAGGGGGAAAGCTGTATACCTTCTTTGCGGACCTAAGCGCTGGATTTGACAAAGTGGATAGAATAAAACTTCAAAACAACATGGAAAAAAGGAAATAAGTAAACGCTTGAGGATGAGAATTGGAGAAATTTATAGAGTAACAAGAAATAGTATAAAAGGAACGGAGAAATGTCATACAAATTCTGCACAACAAAATAGGTCAGACAGGGATGCCCACTGAGTCCAACGTTATTTACAATATATGTAGCGGTTCTAGAGAAAACCACGAGGAAAAACCAAACAGGAGGAGTTAGAGTAGGGAATGAAAAAATCTGGACTCCAGCATATGCGGTATAGCGTTACTAGCAAATGAGTCAAAGGATCTGATGGACATGATAATAAGATTCGGAAAATACCTTGGAAGTAAAGGGTTACAACTGAACGCACAGAAATCAAAGTTGTTGATTTTCCATAAAGGAAAAGGAAAGAAGAAGAGAGAAGAATGGGGCTGGCAGGGGATCAGTCTGAAAGAAGTAAAGGAGTTCAAATACTTAGGGAATAATTTCCAGAAATAATGGGGGCAGAGAGATGTACATAAGGGAAGTCACAAAGAAAACAAGATAGCATTGGCGCAGATATGGGGAATAGGACAAAGAATGTTCAAAAACAATTTTGAGAGAAGAATGCGTGTTTAAGTGACTGCCTGGTGAGGCGGTATGTTCTGGCCAGGGAAGGGATGCACTTCAACGATGATGGACGAACACTTCTTTATTCGGCACGTGGGCGTCGTTCACAAGGATGACGAACACTCCACAGAAATACAGCACGAATAAACACGACTCACAAAACACGCAATTCATACGAACAAAGATATGTACAACTATGTACACTGCGCTGGGCGCGAGGGCTCGTGAAGCCGTTTTAAATTCCGTTCGAAGCGTGGGTCGCTGGGCGACAAAGAATAACGGTAATCCGTGCGTGCGAGAGCGTGTTGATAACAACAAGGTGGTCGAGGAACTAACTGCCGGATTCCTGGAAGCGCGCAACGCTCAAATCCGGCAAAAACGCGTGACGTCGTCAACCGTCTTACCGGACGGTGTGTCACCGTGTTTACACGCTCTCGCACGCACATTTAAATCCGCCGATCAGCTGTCGCGCGGATTTCGGCTGCAACAATGCGAATATTCAGAAGCAAAGTGAAAAGTATCTTGCTGGACGCGTCAGAAATTTGGGGTTGGATGGAAGCAGAAAAAGTAGAGAAAATACAGGAGAAATATATAAGGTGGATATTAGGTTTGGATTTCAATACACCAGCATATCTAATTTTGGAGGAAACGAAAGCAGACAAAGTAATGATAGAAGCGGGGAAAGGAGCTATAAAGTAGGAGGAAAAAGCGAAACAGCTGAATAAGAATTAAATAGTATAAGAATGCTGGAGGGAAATAGACGCGAAGCAAGAAGAGAAAATGTCGGAATGGGAAGAAATGAGAGACTCATACTATAGGCAAAAAATTATGGAAATCCAAGAAATGGAAATAGACAGAAGAAGAGGAAGAGAGGTTGCTGAGAAACTAGCGCAAAGAGACAGGGCAGAGCAGGTTCAATGGAAATACGACAGAATACGAGGAGGCAGGTACAAGGTACATTATACAGAAATCAGGGATAACCAGAGGGCAAGTTACCTGATCGGAGACTACAGAGGAAGAGACCAAAGCATGATAGCAAGGTTGAGATGTAGGAACGAAGAGCGGGGAAGCAAGTACTGGAAGGATGAAAAAGAGACAATATGTAGATTATGTAAAGGGGCTAGAGAGACGCTGGGTCATATGCTACAAGACTGTAAGGAGTCGAAAAGAGAAAATTAAACGATAAGAGAGATACTAAAGGGAGAAAAGGAAGGAGCGGAGTGGATGCAAATGGTTCTGGAAAAAGGAGAAGAAAAGAGGCCCAAGGGGAAGAAACACTTGCACACACAACGCATGTAACCCCATTTTGAGGCTGAAAGGCAAATCATAAACCTATTTACTACTACTTTATGATACTAGTAACAACGATTAAAAAATTATGTAGTTAAAGAAAATGTGCGGGGAGAAATATAAAATAAATTAAAAACAACCTGTAAAGTATTGTTTACTTATATTTATGTTCTTAAATATTACAAGTTTTAAATAATAAAGGAGACAAGTTAGCCGAAAGCAACGTCTAGAAGTATGTCTTTGACGCCGATAGGAAGTCCGGGCCAATGTGATCGTGAGCATCGTTTGGGCCAGGCTTGGGAATTAAGTGAACTTCGCGGCCGATTTTCAGAGTCAACGCCTCCTTTCTCCCGCCGCACGTCTTGGCCTCCGCGGCGGCCAAGCAGCTTGGAGCGCCTCAGGCCCGTACCACGTGAACCGCGCGTGACGTATTAGGGCGACATTGTATTAATAGGTTTCCACATCGTCCCACAGAGCACGATTGTCGATGCATTTTTGTTTTCTCAACGCACCACTTAATTTCCAACCGTGGTTTGGGCGATGCGGCCGCGTCAATGACGTCATCCGTAACGTCTGCAGCAGTGGTGCCAGAATCGTGGGACGCGGGACGAAACGCTTACCCCCACTATGAGCTACCGTCATCTCCCACTATGGCCTACCGTCGTCCCCCACTTTCTTCCCATCGCACTGCACACAAGCATATCCCTACCCCTGTCCGTCTGCTCGGTAGCCCATCAGGCAGCTCACACGGACAGGAGTAAAAATATGCTTGTGTGCAGTGCGGTGGGAAGAAAGTGGGGGACGCCGGTAGGGCATAGTGGTAGACGACGGTAGGTCATAGTGGGTGTAAGCGTTTGGTCCCGCGTCCGACGATTCTGGCACACTGGTCTGCAGCGCGATTACGATGACCGCGGTCGTTTTGTGGAACGCAAACCACGGGCGTTGCGGGCGATTTGGGCGTACAGAACAGGCAATATAACTTTGCCTCCGAGCGGCCACTGAGTAGGCCGTGCATCCGAGAGAGTCTGACCGTCGGCGTTGTTTTAATTCGTTTCGAAAAACATGCGATCGCACACGGACGAGTATCATACAAAGTAACAGGTTAGCGTGATACTGATGCATGTGCGATCGTATGTTTTTCGAATCGAATTAAAAGAACACTGACGGTCCGACTGTCTCGGACGCGCGGATGACTCACGGCCTACTCAGTGACCGCTTGGAGGCAAAGTTATATTGCGCGATCTGTAAGTGGAATTCGCTCAGTATACATGGAGATCGCGTACGAGTGAATATATATATATATATATATATATACAGGGTGTCCCATCTAAGACGAGACAGCCGGTTTTCTCCTAAACAATAGGAGATAAAAATATAAAAAAAATAGGGAATTGCAGGGTTCGAGGGGGCCAATTAATTAGCGCGAACGAATTTTTTTATCGATTATTATTTTAAAAGATACGATGGTCAAGTTCGGTTTTTCAAATGGAACTATTTTTTTTGAACACCTGAGTTGATAGTGCGTTCCAAGACAAATTCAATAAGCTTTAATGTATACACTTTATTTTCACTGGTTTTTAAGATATTGCGCTTGCAAATTTACTGATTTTCGCTGGAAGAAAACTGTCTGGTATAGCACGGAGCGGGGACGGTTTTACTGGCTCCATTTGTGGCACTGCCGTTTGAAATAGATACCTACCTGCCAAAGGTCTACGCCAGGCCTAAAGGCTGGACAATTTTTTTCCGTCAGAAATGCTACTTAGATAGGTACATCTGCGGTATCGAGAAGCGCACCGTTACTTTTATTTCGCACTTGCTTCTACGCTCGGATGGCCGGTTCTTTTGGGAGGGATGCAAGTTCGATTGGTTAGGTTAGGAGGAGTGAAAGTTGCTAGACTAAATTTCAATCATAGGGAGCAGATTGTATCAGAACCATTCGGATTTGCATTCCTCACAAACGGCTGCTCTCTTGAAGCATTGCTCTTCACAGCAATGCCCACCTTCTCTCGCACGGAATACGTTAACGCTTGCTTTTGTTCTGATATTGAAGCTCGTGTTTATACTCGAGAGGACCACGCGTCGACAGCGGGCTACCCCTTTTCTTCCTGTGTCTCTCCACGAGCCGTGTTGACGGTGGATTGTAGGAGCGTAGATATCTGGATGCCAGTTATTGAATTCAGGAGACGATAGAAACATTTTATTACAAAACACACATGTACTATAATTAAAGTAAATCGTATTCCTCTCGGGCAGGAGTACTGATAATGATCGAACTTGCGCCCCACTTCGCGCAGACCAATTACACGGAGGGTAGTCGGGTCACACACTGCCCAAATGATACAGGGTAATTCTGGAGCAACGCCCGTCAAGGAGATGCGCTGATACCCCGTGGCGAGGACAGACCTTCGCATTGCCTCACCCGATTTTTATGGTTTTCTTCCGGAAAAAGGTACAAATCCTAGGCCGAACGTAGCGAATTGAAGTCGATCCTCCGCAGTCGAGGGTGAATTATCCATTACAGCGTATTAAGAAACCCTTTTCTTCGTCGTATCGAAAGGGAAGTGGTGCCAATGGATTCCTTATGTTTTTCTGACGAAAATCATACCAAATGTCATGCAAATCGGACTACTTTGACACAAGCTATTTGTATTCCTATGTAAAAGTTGTCCGATTCACACGACATTTGTAATGATTTTCATCGGAAAACCCCAAGGAATCCATCGGCGACACTTCCATATCCATACGATAAGAAATAACGAATTGTTTTATTTCTTAAAAAGGTAGGTACAGGCTGATTCTGGTGCTGCGCCCGTCACCCCGTGGCGAGGACAACACCCCGCAGTGCCCATCGAATTTTATGGCATTCGACCCTTGAAGGAGTTGGAATACCATTAAGAAGTGAGAAATGTTCAGGATTTCAAATGTTTGCTTCTTTTCTTCATCGTATCGAAGGGGAAGTGGGGCCAATGGATTCCTGGCGTTCCGTCGATTAAAATCATACCAAATTTCATGTAAATCGGACTATTTTTAACCAAGTCAAGTCAGCTTGAAATGACATAAATCGATATTCCATGGAATTTCCTTCATTATGGTCCGAATTACGTCGTTCTTAGTGTCAGCTTCATCGGCGAAACATAAGGAATCGATAGGTGTCGGTTTTGCAAAGATCTGATGAGAAATGCGTAAGTCGAAGATTTCTCACTCCCTATTAGGCACTCGAACCCCTTCGCGGGTGGAAAGCCATAAAATTCGGTCAAACACTGCGAGGGGTTGTCCTCGCCACGGGGTACCAGGCCGCCGCATCTCCTTCACGGGCGCTGCTCCATAATTACCCTGTATCTGGTTAGGAAATAAAATAATTCTTTATTTTTTATCGTATGGATATGGAAGTGTCGCCGATGGATTCCTTGGGGTTTTCCGATGAAAATCATTACAAATGTCGTGTGAATCGGACAACTTTTACATAGGAATACAAATAGCTTGTGTCAAAGTAGTCCGATTTGCATGACATTTGGTATGATTTTCGTCAGAAAAACATAAGGAATCCATTGGCACCACTTCCCTTTCGATACGACGAAGAAAAGGGTTTCTTAATACGCTGTAATGGATAATTCACCCTCGACTGCGGAGGATCGACTTCAATTCGCTACGTTCGGCCTAGGATTCGTACCTTTTTCCGGAAGAAAACCATAAAAATCGGGTGAGGCAATGCGAAGGTCTGTCCTCGCCACGGGGTATCAGCGCATCTCCTTGACGGGCGTTGCTCCAGAATTACCCTGTATCATTTGGGCAGTGTGTGACCCGACTACCCTCCGTGTAATTGGTCTGCGCGAAGTGGGGCGCAAGTTCGATCATTATCAGTACTCCTGCCCGAGAGGAATACGATTTACTTTAATTATAGTACATGTGTGTTTTGTAATAAAATGTTTCTATCGTCTCCTGAATTCAATAACTGGCATCCAGATATCTACGCTCCTACAATCCACCGTCAACACGGCTCGTGGAGAGACACAGGAAGAAAAGGGGTAGCCCGCTGTCGACGCGTGGTCCTCTCGAGTATAAACACGAGCTTCAATATCAGAACAAAAGCAAGCGTTAACGTATTCCGTGCGAGAGAAGGTGGGCATTGCTGTGAAGAGCAATGCTTCAAGAGAGCAGCCGTTTGTGAGGAATGCAAATCCGAATGGTTCTGATACAATCTGCTCCCTATGATTGAAATTTAGTCTAGCAACTTTAACTCCTCCTAACCTAACCAATCGAACTTGCATCCCTCCCAAAAGAACCGGCCATCCGAGCGTAGAAGCAAGTGCGAAATAAAAGTAACGGTGCGCTTCTCGATACCGCAGATGTACCTATCTAAGTAGCATTTCTGACGGAAAAAAATTGTCCAGCCTTTGGGCCTGGCGTAGACCTTTGGCAGGTAGGTATCTATTTCAAACGGCAGTGCCACAAGTGGAGCCAGTAAAACCGTCCCCGCTCCGTGCTATACCAGACAGTTTTCTTCCAGTGAAAATCAGTAAATTTGCAAGCGCAATATCTTAAAAACCAGTGAAAATAAAGTGTATACATTAAAGCTTATTGAATTTGGCTTGGAACGCACTATCAACTCAGGTGTTCAAAAAAAATAGTTCCATTTGAAAAACCGAACTTGACCATCGTATCTTTTAAAATAATAATCGATAAAAAAATTCGTTCGCGCTAATTAATTGGCCCCCTCGAACCATGCAATTCCCTATTTTTTTTATATTTTTATCTCCTATAGTTTAGGAGAAAACCGGCTGTCTCGTCTTAGATGGGACACCCTGTACATGAGCAATGTGATATAAGAAATTAATATAATTACTCAGCACGTTTAAGCAAACCGTTAAATTGAATACATCAATAAAAGATATTTGTAAAATAATAAGATTAAGGGCGGCATTTACAGTCGCTTCTTAAGGGGGTAGACACGGGTAATGCAGCGCGCTGTAATACCCACATAATGTGCCCGAAACATGGGTTTGGTGGGATACGTTTTTCGTCCTTATATGAGCAGATTTTGGGCTGGGTGAGGTCTCAATCGAAAGAGGAAGGTTCGATGCAGCCCGCTCTGGTCATGGTTCGACGAGATTGTGTTGATATCTAATAATATGAGTGTTCAAAGTAGAGCAAAAGTCGACAAAATACACCCGCAGGAATCCAAGTACTTTTAGGTCACTAAAAGAGTTTTGTGGCTCAAACGATGACCAGAGCGGGCTGTCTCGAACCTTCCTCTTTCGAATGAGACCTCTCCCAGCCTAAAATCTGTTCATATAAGGACGAAAAACGTATCCCCGTGATTGCATTCCCAAATACGAGTTCCGCCATATTGGCGATAATACAGAGCAAGTCACGTGACAAATTTAGTTGAGCTAGTGGACACGAGATGGCGCCTACTCGGGAGGACTGCCAACGTGGAATCATAGCAAAACTGAAGCGTTAGCTGGATACACAAGCCACAGTAAAAGCGTGATGCAGTCAATGCATGCATTTTCGGACGACTTTAGGTTAGGTTATATGCAATTTAGGTATACATTGACTAGGAACTGCTGGGAATTGTCTACATTTACTAAATTCACGCTTTAACTGTAACACATACATCACCGCTGCCGAATATATGTTATAATTATATGGCCACATTATTTCAAATAAAAAAAGAGATTGGAATTTTTTAATAACACTGGAAGTAGTGATTTACTGATATCATATTTTCAGAATGTGGAAGTTACAGCAATTATTTGCAATTATTGCATTTATTATTATTCTTCCGACTATTGTATATAACATATAACAAGGAAAAGTCTCCAAACCGGTCAACAGTTGACTCCTTGATTTTTTTCGTAATTCTTTACGCTCCTATGCAGAGATGGGCATTATTTAATTAAAAGAATATACTTCCGAATGGCTCCAGTGGCCGATCGACACGAGGTTTGGGGGGAGGGTGTGTGAACCCTAAATCTAAAATTCTATTTAGCATCGGGTATTTATTAGTTTCCTTTGTTTATTCGAAGGCCTTTCATCTTTGGCTTCGAATAATTTTTCATCTTTCATTATATCTTTATCCTAAGGTCGTATTCAAATATATTGGTCGGTCGATTCGTTTTCGTGAACAGCGATCGAGGAGAAATCAGCCATCACCATCTGACGATCGTGGATCTGTCAGGTGGAGTTCCCTAGCCACCGAAGGGTAAGGTGGGGTAACGGGAATGCTGCTCGGCCCCGTCTGAACGTAGACGTGTGGCTGTTATTTATTCTTATTATCAGCGTAGTACATATGTAGTTGTGTGCGTCACGAAGTAATGCGTAGACCAATACGAGATGAAGCTATCGAGAAAGAATCAATGTTCTGACCAATAAAGCTCCTGAATTTTTTCGGAGCTAAGGCCTAAGGCACACCTATTCTGATGCGTGTATTTCTACGCTGCAGCTTGGTTTGGCCTATACATGACAGCAGCTTGGCGCTATCCCCACCACTTCTGGCTCACTCGTGTTCTGCGATGACGAGAGAATACGCGTTACGAATAGGAGTGTGCGGATCGTCCTGCGGCTAGTGATGGGACTCCGGAGTCGGTTCCCAGCGCTTCGAATCGGTCTTGAATGTCAGGCGACTACTTCGAAGCGCTTCGAACATGATTCGAAGCTGAAAAGTCTTGAAAAGTCTTGGTCGGCTTCGAAGTCTTGATGGGCTTCGAAGTCTCGAATCTCTTGGCTCGAAACCTCGGTAGGTACCCCGTGGCGAGGACAAATTTTATGGCTTTCGATCCTCGAAGGGGTTTAAATACCATTAAAAAGTGAGAAATGTCTAGGATTTCCGAATTTCTCATCAGATCTTTGCGAAAACGACGCCAATCGATTCCTTATGTTTCGCCGATGAAACTAACACCAAGAACAACGTAATTAGGACCATAATGAAGGAAATTCCATGAAAAATCGAATTGTACCATTTGAAGCTGCCTTCGTTAAAATAGTCCGATTTACATGAAATTTGATATGATTTTCATCGGAAAAACATAAGGAATCCATCGGTGTCACTTCCATATCGATACGATAAAGAATAAAGAATTTCTTAATATGCTGAAATGAATACTTCACATTTCCACCCTCGACAGCGGGGCGTCGACCTGGAATCGCTGCGGATCGCAGCTTGCGGTTGGCCGAAGATTCATACATGTTTCCGAAATAAAATAATTCTTTATTCTTTATCGTATGGATATGGAAGTGACATCGATGGATTCCTTATGTTTTTCCGATGAAAATCATATCAAATTTCATGTAAATCGGACGATTTTTAACGAAGGCAGCTCCAAATGATATAATTCGATTTTTCATGGAATTTACTTCATTATAGTCCGAATTACGTCGTTCTTGGCGTTAGTTTCATCGGCGAAACATAAGGAATCGATTGGCGTCGTTTTCGCAAAGATGTGATGAGAAATTCGGAAATCCTAGACATTTCTCACTTTTTAATGGTATTCAAACCCCTTCGAGGGTTGAAAGCCATAAAATTTGTCCTCGCCACGGGGTACCTACCGAGGTTCGAACCAAGAGTTTCGAGACTTCGAAGCCGATCACTACTTCGAATCCGTTCAGACTTCGAAGCCGACCAAGACTTTTCAAGAGCTTCGAATCATGTTCGAAGCGCTTCGAAGTTTTCGTCATATATATAGATTCGAAGCGCTTCGAAGCGCTTCAGATCCCATCACTACCTGCGGCTCGGATTCTCGGCCCTCGGGACGGGTCGGAAAATTTCGGGCGGGATCGGGCGGGGTCCCGATATTTTCGTATTGCTCGAGATCCCGACGGTTTCGGGATCCCGAGATTCGATTCGGGCTACAAGCATGACCGCCATGAGCGGGCAATTTGATTTCAGGTCGGTTTGGCAAAACTCGGACGCGATCGGCTCGAAAGCCAGCTATTACGAGCGGACCGAGACGGAAAGAATTATGTATATCATTTATATCGATACCAAAGTGATAAGTTTTTACCTTTCTGTCTCCTGTTGAATCATAATTTGTATCTTATTATTTATTTACATATATATGTATTTTCATTGCTACCAAATAGTCTGTGAATCCTGAATACGTCCATATACGTACTTAAATAAATACCATGTTCAGAACTTGGGAAGAAGACTATTTTTATATCGACAATATTTTAAAATCTGAATAAAATATACTTCATACTTAGTACTTTATGTAATGGGAATATATAGGGTATTATCTTTTTCCGGATAGGTTCAGATTTAAAATAGAAAACGTACGAACTATAAGCATACAAAAAGGAATATTTCCTGGATGTTTCATAATAACAACAATATACAGGAGGCGAATATTTTATTATTTCAAATTAACGTGTAAGAAACATAATTTTTCTATGTTCTCAGGTAATAATTTTAATCTATTACTGGTAACGATATCGTCCGATCGCGTCCGAGTTTTGCCGAGCCGACCTGAAATCTAATTGTCCCCTCATGGCGACTATGCTTGTAGCCCGAATCGAGTCTGGGGGTCCCGAAACTGTCGGGATCTCGAGCAATACGAAAGTATCGGGACCCCGCCCGATCCCGCCCGAAAGTTGCCGGCCCGTCCCGAGCCCGAAAAATCGGGTAACCGCACACCCCTAGTTACGAAACTCACCGGCCAATAAATCTGAATACGATCTTAGAAGTTCGAATAACCGACGAGAACCTTTGTGTCCCGAGCCGCGCGAGATCGTCGTGCTCGGCGATGTGTCATCGATTATAAAGAAACAGAATTTGTTTATTTTTCATCGTATCAATATGAAAGTGACACCATTGGATTCTTGGCATTCTCCCGGTTATATTGGCAGAAAATAATTTAAATCGGACTATTTTTAAAAAAACGGGCTTTCACTTCTACAAACAAATTTTTCACGTAATTTCCTTAATTTTGGTCCGAATTATATCATTTTTGGGGCCAATTTGATCGAGAAAACATGAGGAATCGACTGACGTCACTTTCGCAAAGATCTGATTAGAAATGCAGAACTGCAGATTTGTCACTGCTGAGCGCGCAACATTGTATGGCCCCGCTGGTTTCGAGCGCCGAAGCCCACGAAACTCAGCGAGTCGCATGATTGCCAGCGAGAAGGCCAAGAGGGGACTTTCCATGGCGAAGGAAAATCAGCCTTCTACAGAACTCAAATCGAGAAAGACTTTGCTAACAAACTTTATATTCACGTCAAATAAATACTTGGAAAATTTAGACGACGAACTATTGTTGAATTTCGCCAGTTCTTACATATGCCCCGCTGGGTTCGGAATTCCTGATCCCAGAGTTTCATGCATTTACCTATTGAAATGTTGCTTCAAGTCATCGGGCAATTGCATTGTTTCTTCTCGTACATATGTATATCTGTTCGCGAGTAGGTGTCATGAATGACGCAACTTTAGTTTCCCAAATAAATTCACCCCTATCAGGGCCCTCGCTCGAACCGCTTGACAAGGAGACCGAACGATGTGAACCGAGTGCGAGTGAAATAGCGCACCAGCGGTACACCCTCGGTCGACGGCGACTTGAGTCATCCAGTACTGAATACGAAATGTTCAAAATTTCTCATTACACCTTGATGAGAGTGTTACCATTCATGGATTGTTGGTGAGTCAAGACACGAAGCAATTCAGTCTATTTTTTCTTATGAATACATGATTAGAACACACTCTACGTTCAATAAAAATTGATCGAATTGCTCCATGTTTGATATAATTTTCATCGGGAAATCCTAAAAAATTCATCGGTAATACATTTGTTACGTATGTGGAATCTTCCCATACACCACTCTCAACCACTTTCGAGCTCGCTTCTGAGAAGGGAAAACGCCCTAAAATCCTTTTGCTTATCATACACCACTAAGGGGGGTCATGATCTCGACCATCTGGATCACGACCATGGGAACGGGAATGACACGACGTTGACCCCGAAGAATTTCCTTATATGGAAACTCCTAATGAATCCCCACTCATTTTTGGGACTATATAAACCCTTTGGTTTCTACCCTCGTTGGTTAAAAGCTATAGAGTCACGCGTAGAGTAACGTCGTGTCACGCTCGTACAGAGTTGGTTAAGATCGAGCTAAAGTCTCCCTCAGAATCAAAGTTAACCTCATAGGATCCGCGAGTTCGGTTTATATTCTATTTGGCACTTTGAAATAGCCACTCGTACGTCCCCGCATCGCCAGTGCGTCAACACCGTGCAAACTAGTGGTAACTACACACATTTATTTATTATTTCATCGCGACACTTACATTTGTACCTTAATTGATTATTCAATATATGAATGGTGTTCACGTATAAATCGAGTAGATTCGTTAAACCCATCTTTCACCCAGCGATCCTTATAATATTAGTAGCACTCACCCACTGATACAGCTTTACCGCTCGAGTTGTATCAAACATAAATTAATAGTTACGAGGCATTATTAACATTTCCCGCGACTCCCTGATCAAGCATCAGGTTCGTTCGCAACCCTTCAACCAAACCAAAGCATCTTCTCCAACCCAGTGGCTCCCCGATTTCGCATCGGGTTCGTCCACGAAACCTTACCCTCCTACGGCTCCCTGATTTCGCATCAGGTTCGTCCGTATCCTACAGCTCCCTGATTTCGCATCAGGTTCGTCTGTAAATCTACCAACTTCCGAACAGCTCCCTGGTTTCGCACCAGGTTCGTCTGTGAATAATCCAACCTCCTAACAGCTCCCTGGTTTCGCACCAGGTTCGTCTGTGAACTCTATCCTAGTGACTCCCCGATTTCGCATCGGGTTCGTTCACGACGTTTCACCCTCCTGCGGCTCCCTGATTTCGCATCAGGTTCGTCCGCGTGTGACTCCATTCCTAGAAGCTCCCTGATTTCGCATCAGGTTCGTCCTCGCCGTCAACAATCCTAGCGGCTCCCTGATTTCGCATCAGGTTCGTCCGCGCACCTAACTAACAAACTCATAAACCGTATTCCTTGGGAAATACCCTTCTCGCCGGCCTCTCGCGTTGCCGCAGCCCCGGCTCGTAACACTTTCATCAATACTTATCAAAAACACGAACATTTTATTTTTCTGTACTGGGTATTTTATCTAGCTCGTCGGTTTTATTGTTCTCGGCTGTCAACGGGCGGTCTACTAGGACCCGAAGGTCCACGCTCGCAACGAGAAAGCAAAACAGTGGGGTGGGTAGGTCTTTCCCGATAAACTGAGCCCAAAGGCTTCTCAACAATTGAAACATTGGAAGACTGTACATATTCTTTCTGATGTTTTCGGCGATATGCGCAACCATTTGTATGCCCGGTTTCATGTCTAACCAGTCAGGCGATTTTGTTTGTGAGAGCCATATATAAAGCCAGTCCTGTAACGTTCACTACATCTTCAATTATAAAACTGCAAATATGTTATTTTACACGTGTGTCTCGCTGAGTTTCGTCGGCTTCGACGCTTGAAACCAGCGAGGCCATACAATGTTGCGCACTAAGCACTGATGAATCTGAAGTTTTGCAATTCCTAATCAGATCTTTGCGATCGTGGCGTTAATCGATTCCTTATACTTTCTCAATCAAATTGGCCCCAAAAATGATACAACTCTAACCATAATTAAGGAAATTACGTGAAAAATTTGTTTGCAGAATTGAAAGCCCGTTTCGTTAAAAATAGTCCGATTTAAATAATTTTTTCATAAAAAAAATGCGCAGGCTGGATGCGCGTGATTATTACGTGGCCCCCTCCATAGACATATATAGACGGATCAGAAGATGGGACTATCGGCGTGGGGAAGGAAGGCTTGGAGGGGTAAAGGCATAGGTTCAGATACAGGCACGTCGGATAGCTTCGGATGCATTCGGCATGCATAACCACAGCGTTATCCGATTTACTCGTATCGCTCTCCTTACCGCGAACCTTGCCACCCCCCTCAGCTTACGCTCCGCCGTCTATATATGTCTATGGTCCCCTCCTCGAAGTGACAGAAAATATAACCTATGTATACGCTATATGACAATAAATGTTGAGCGGCTATTTCGTTCTTTTGCGCTACATTTGTGAACTTTTTATCATCCTTCCGAAACATTATTATTACGTCGCAACAGTATCTTTAGGAAATCGGGTCTAGCATATAGGTTATATTTTCTGTCACTTCGAGGACAGAAAATCCGGTCCTCCAAGTGACAGAGAATATAACCTATATGCTATACCCGATTTCCTAAAGATACTGTTGCGGCGTAATAATAATGTTTCGGAAGGATGATGAAAAGTTCACAAATGTAGCGTAATACAACGAAATAGCCGCTAAATATTTATTGTCTTATAGCATATACATAGGTTATATTTTCTGTCACTTCGAGGAGGGACCACATAATAATCACGCGTTGGATTCAACATCAAACACAATTTTATATATGTTTGTTCATAACTGCTTTCTGCATAGGATGTGTATTTCATGTTCTGTTTCAGTGTTTTGCTAATTAAAAAATGTCTATCCTAACAAACTTCATTTTCTGGGGACATGCCCTCATCTATTTTTCCTTTTCACTTATAATTCCTTACTGCCAACGTAGAATATTGTAGCATAAGCACATTTCAAGTAAATGTACAATGAATTTTCTACGTTTGCAGTACCAGCAGACTTTCTGTTTAAAAAGTACAACGCAACACCTGAGAATTTCTTTCCACATTCAAAATAACATATGGAAATAGCAAACAGCTCCCTCTCGCGTGCACAGGCAGCGGCGTATCTATGGGTAATACCATTTCAGTGCAGAAAAAACCTGCTGTAATACCGACCTGCCGAATCGGCCAGACCACGTGACGTGTCTACCCCCTTAAGGGGTCTCCCTAGTGTGACGCCTGGAAATATAGGGCAACATTTGGGAAGTTTTTGAAGGAAATGTACTTGATATTGCAGTTTCAAACTTTGGAGTATTTACTCAGTTACATTTGGGCAATGTACTCAAATTTTTTGAAGCATTAGTGATAATTATATTTTATGTTTTGAGGATTACAATGAGGAGCTCGCAAATAAACGCCTGCTGCTGGCGATCACGATTCCGGCTGTCAGGGTCATCTGAAACAAAAAACACAGTTATTTTCTTAATCTATATGAACGTAGCTAGGGTTTGAACTAGAACGAAAATAAAAAATCACAAAATACAAAAATGGCAGCACTTTAAAGAAAAGTTTTCATTTCGCGGCAAAAATGTGGTCAGTTTTTTCAGCTGCGAAATTCGAATTTTACATATAATGACTTCATTCTAGTTCAGGTTCTAACAGAACATGCAGCGAATATATATGTTAAGTTTTAAGTCGTTTGGTTGAGTAGTTTTTGAGATATCGTGATCGCCGCGCCAAAAAATGTCGTTTCGATCAAAATGCGTTTAAATATTCAAATATCATTTATTAAATAATAAATCATACTTACAATTAGTCTCCAATGCCTGGCCCATAGAGAACACCTTCCTTTTCTTCATAATAGATGTTGAACTTTCAGAAAATGCAAAAAGCAAACAATCGATTTTTTTAAACCGTCACACTAGGGAGACCCCTTAAGCTTATCACCTTAAGCATTAGGCATCTTCTACTACATAGTCTAGTAGACTAGTATTCAAATAATAGGACACCGTGTGCAACCAGAAGTTGAAGTATCGGTTAGCAAGTGGAACATCATCAATTATAGTTGTATCAATTTTCTGCCACTTTATATTCTGTATCCCGCAATTAAAATATTTTGTTTCATTAAGGGGGGACTCTACCTTGTTGGGCCGAAAAATCGATGAATTTGGTGAATTTTTTGTACAAAAACGGTTTGACAAATTAATTTGCGGTTTGACAGGCTGTTTTATTGTATCTTCAGCTCTTGTTATAAATTTTTATGTGACGGTAAAAAAAAGATGTGGCTGATACAGAGCGCTGACTTGAGGCGTTGAAAAAAATCGGGTGGTCCTGGCGTTAACGAAATATACTCGAAGGATAATCTGAAACAAAAAACGAAAGAGATTCTTAATCTGTATGAATGTGGCTATCGATGGTAGTAGATTCATTAAGATAAACAAAAAAATGTTAAAATGGCAGGCTTCTGAATATGATGAATCGAATTTTTCTCAAAAATCGGCAAAACTTCATTAAGTAAAATTAGGAACGGTTACAATACGGCAATAAATCTACTACCATAGATAGACAGACGCTTGCTCAACATGCATGTAAAATTTCAAGTTGTTTGCTTCATTGGTTGTCGAGATTTCTTCAACGCCAGGTCGAAAAATGTAGTTTCGAGAAAATCGAGTTTAAAAGTTCATATTATGTATAAGGATAGAAATTGACTACTTACCATTATTTAAGCTATTCCAGGGCCATAAAGGACTCCTTCTACTTCCTCGTACAGTGCTTCTTCGTTCACTGCTTCCATTCTGCGGGCAGTTCTCCCCTCTTTACTTGCGGAAGAGTGTCGCTCCTCAGCCTTTTGTACACGGTTGGCGTCGCGTTTTACTGAGTACGCGCTCCGACATCTACCTGCGTACCGCTCGATTCAAAACGCTATAACCTCACCAATTTTTCGAATTTGGCTATAAGCTTTGCAGAGTGTATACACAAGACTCATATCTTTCCGAAAAAGCAAAAAAAAAAAAAATGCAATTTTTCGGCCCAACAAGGTAGAGTCCCCCCTTAATGAAAATGAAAACTCTCTCGCAACAAATTCATTTTGACGGTTGCTTCTGTATTAAAATGATTCATATCCTGTTATGAAAAATATTCTGCCCCACGATTTTATCTAAAGGGACATATCACCATCGAAATTGTAGTACAAGAAAAGAATTAGTTTTTAGTTTTTAGTGCGTTTTAAATAAAATCGTTTAACTTAAAAAATCTATTTTATACAGTTTTTATTACGTCAATAAATGACAGTAAGGTGAAAAGAGTAGAACGAATTGAAACCTTACGTAAGTCGAATATGCTGTATAATTTTGTATTAACTATTTTTATAATAATTCACTTTCTTTTATACCAACACGCTGTTGTTACTATTTCAGTAACCTAACATTTGGTTTTATTCTTATGAAAATATTCTTAACATACTAATAAGATTTCACTGATGCAACTAAGTCCCACCACAACGAGATTTTAATAAAGAAACGTAATACTTATTTATTTTTCACTCCCCGTAGTTTGCTTCGACTGCCACTGTCAGCGAAACATAAAACCGACCCTACGGCGCATACATGAACAACAGTTCATGAGGGCGAGAGCGCGGGCGAGGGAGAGCCTTAAATTTGGCCGTTTCCTAACACCCTTCTTTATCGTGTATCTTTTGCGTTATTAGACGAGTGAATCAACTTATAAATAATTTCTGGTTAACGTTATCGTCAATACCTTGACACCATATTATTTTCAATACATTCGATATTTAACGCTTCTCATCAATACGTTCGGTACTTGTCGCTTTTTGTGTTTCTTATCGTTTAGGTGTAAAATTCAGTGAACGACAATAGAGCCGCGGCTGGAAACCTAACAGTTACTCTTTATAATTAGGTTCATGAGAAATTTAGTGTCCAACAGGAATTTTTTTTATTTAAGTTTCTTGTAATAAAGGACATCTAGTGAATTCTTTAAACGTAATGAAGACCATAACTGTTCCTTGTAGAATTTTTAATTTATAAAAGAATTCACTTCCATTAGTTCATTAATGAAATTTCTTTTCAAATAAACTGTTAAAAATGGCTAACAAATATAAATTTTAGCCTATAATAATAATTAAGAAAATACAAACAGCACTATAAGTTAATTTCGTCTCATTACAGAAATGTACATATGGAAATAAATGCAAATTTCGGCATCCAGAAAGAGGTGCCCATTCTCAAAAGTCAGTTACAGAAAAATTAGTAGACCATGTGAATAACTACTTACATGCAAGAGGATCAAGTCCAAACCATCTTTTACCAAGTAGTGTATCTGCCAGTATATCTCAGCACCAACCATTGTGCAAAACCAAATCAACAGTAATTACAAGGGTTCAGTCATTACTTCCAGTTACAAAAAGTAGATCTGTAGAAAACATTACAATTGAACAACCAATAAATTTAGGTGCACATGGATCGCAAGTACCTTCAACGACGAGTTCTCAAGGTAACAGTATTTTTTGTCATTAATGTTCTTACCTAAATATTTACTCATTCTACAGCATTTTATAAAACTTCTGATATTAATGCAGTTTTATAAATACAAATGTTCCTTGTTTGAAGGTTAAACTAATAAAAACTGTTCAAACTCGAATATATTGTTGTACAGAAGGTGGTACATTATGCTGTTCAGAGAGCTAGTGGTGGCGTGCGGGGTGACGTCACATGGGGGGGGGGGTCCAATTCGTCGGAGAGGGGCTGTACTGACAAGGGGACCTTCAAGACTGGCAAATTCAGAAATTGTTTATACTTAGTGTACGTGAAGGTCTTCACTCGGACTTGGATTTCCCAAAGCTGTGAGGCGCGCTTCCCATTCAAATTCGAAAAAAAACGACTTTGAAAAATGTTGAGTTCACTTATATACAGGGTGTCCCACCTAAGACTGGACAGCCGGTTTTCTCCTAAACTATTGGAGATAAAAATATAAAAAAAATAGCGAATTGCATGGTTCGAGGGGGCCAATTAATTAGCGCGAACGAATTTTTTTATCGATTATTATTTTAAAAGATACGATAGTCAAGTTCGGTTTTTCAAATGGAACTATTTTTTTTTAACACATGAGTTGATAGTGCGTTCCAAGACAAATTCAATAAGCTTTAATGTATACACTTTATTTTCAAAGGTTTTTAAGATATTGCGCTTGAAAATTTACTGATTTTCACTGGAAGAAAACTGTCTGGTATAGCACGGACCGGGGACAGTTTTACTGGCTCCACGGGTGGCACTGCCTTTTGAAATAGATACCTACCTGTCAAAGGTCTACGCCAGGCCCAAAGGCTGGACAATTGTTTTCCGTCAGAAATGCTACTTAGGTAGGTACATCTGCGGTATCGAGAAGCGCACCGTTACTTTTATTTCGCACTTGCTTCTACGCTCGGATGGCCGGTTCTTTTGGGAGGGATGCAAGTTCGATTGGTTAGGTTAGGAGGAGTGAAAGTTGCTAGACTAAATTTCAATCATAGGGAGCAGATTGTATCAGAACCATTCGGATTTGCATTCCTCACAAACGGCTGCTCTCTTGAAGAGGCCCTCTTCACAGCAATGCCCACCTTCTCTCGCACGGAATACGTTAACGCTTGCTTTTGTTCTGATATTGAAGCTCGTATTTATACTTGTTAGGACCACGCGTCGACAGCGGGCTACACCTTTCCTTCCTGTGTCTCTCCACGAGCCGTGTCGACGGTGGATTGTAGGAGCGTAGATATCTGGATGCCAGTTATTGAATTCAGGAGACGATAGAAACATTTTATTACAAAACACACATGTACTATAATTAAAGTAAATCGTATTCCTCTCGGGCAGGAGTACTGATAATGATCGAACTTGCGCCCCACTTCGCGCAAGACCAATTACACGGAGGGTAGTCGGGTCACACACTGCCCAAATGATACAGGGTAATTCTGGAGCAACGCCCGTCAAGGAGATGCGCTGGTACCCCGTGGCGAGGACAGACCTTCGCATTGGCTCATCCGATTTTTATGGTTTTTTTCCGGAAAAAGGTACGAATCCTGGGCCGAACGTAGCGAATTGAAGTCGACCCTCCGCAGTCGAGGGTGAATTACCCATTACAGCGTATTAAGAAACCCTTTTCTTCATCGTATCGAAAGGGAAGTGACGCCAAAGGATTCCTTATGTTTTTCTGACGAAAATCATACCAAATGTCATACAAATCGCACTACTTTGACACAAGCAATTTGTATTCCTTATGTAAGAGTTGTCCGATTTCCACGACACTTGGCATGATTTTCATCGGAAAACCCCAAGGAATCCATCGGCGACACTTCCATATCCATACGATAAAGAATGAAGAATTATTTTATTTCCTAACCAGATACAGGGTAGTTAGGGAGCAACGCCCGTCAAGGAGATGCGGCGGCCTGGTACCCCGTGGCGAGGACAACCCCTCGCAGTGGCTGACCGAATTTTATGGCTTTCCACCCGCGAAGGGGTTCGAATGCCTAATAAGAAGTGATAAACCTTCGACTTGCGCATTTCTCATCAGATCTTTGCAAAAACGACACCTATCGATTCCTTATGTTTCGCCGATGAAGCTGACACTAAGAACGACGTAATTCGGACCATAATGAAGGAAATTCCATGGAATATCGATTTATATCATTTCAAGCTGACTTGACTTGGTTAAAAATAGTCCGATTTATATGAAATTTGGTATGATTTTAATCGACGGAACGCCAGGAATCCATTGGCGCCACTTCCGCTTCGATACAATAAAGAAAAGAAGCAAACATTTGAAATCCTGAACATTTCTCACTTCTTAATGATATTCCAAACCCTTCGAGGGTCGAAAGCCATAAAATTCGATGGGCACTGCGAGGTGTTGTCCTTGCCACGGGGTGACGGGCATACCTCCAGAATTACCCTGATGAAATAGAGGTGGAGGATGCCACATCTGGTTACCAAAAACTAACCGGACTGATCGGCCGCGGTGTCTTGCCAGAGTCGCGGTTTATGAGCGGATTTTCCGCGCGTCGGCGGTAGGCAACGGTACATAGTACGGGTCCGAAGTCATCGTACGCACTACCCACCGACAGAGCAATATACGGATTAACTCAGACTGGACAATGTCACCACGTTTTTTATTGGCCTTTACAAATTTGGCAAACAGATATTGTCAAAACGTTCTAGGAGAAATAATAAATTATCGATCGTAAAGAGCGAATGAATTTTCGTCTGGCTCTGAGTTCGCTTTTGTCCCGACGCACGCGAGAAAGATGCCACAAATATAGGAATTGGAAAGTATTATCCACCGTCAATACGCCTCGTGGAAAGACACAGTAAGAAAAGGGGTACACCGTTGAGTGCGCGTGGTTCCGCCTGCATCGTCCTCCTTTCAAATTAAAGACAGATTCCTTATCTCTCGAGTATAAATCCTTATCTCTCAAGTATAAACAGGCGTTGAAATTTCTAATCTGGTTAGGAAATAAAATAATTCTTTATTCTTTATCGTATGGATATGGAAGTGTCGCGGATGGATTCCTTGGGGATTTCCGATGAAAATCATGGCAAATGTCGTGTAAATCGGACAACTTTTACATAGGGAATACAAATAGCTTGTGTCAAAGTAGTTCGATTTGCATGACATTTGGTATGATTTTCATCAAAAAACATAAGGAATCCATTGGCACCAGTTCCCTTTCGATACGACGAAGAAAAGAATTTCTTAATACGCTCAAATGGATATTTCACCCTCGACTGCGGGGGCTCGACCTCAATTCGCTACGTCCGGCCCAGAATTCGTACCTTTTTCCGGAAAAAGCCATAAAAATCGGGTGAGGCACAGCGAAGGGCTGTCCTCGCCACGGGGTACCAGGCCACCGCATCTCCTTGACGGGCGTTGCTCCATAATTACCCTGTATCTGGTTAGGAAATAAAATAATTCTTTATTCTTTATCGTATGGATATGGAAGTGTCGCCGATGGATTCCTTGGTGTTTTCCGATGAAAATCATGCCAAGTGTCGTGGAAATCGGACAACTCTTACATAAGGAATACAAATTGCTTGTGTCAAAGTAGTGCGATTTGTATGACATTTGGTATGATTTTCGTCAGAAAAACATAAGGAATCCATTGGCGTCACTTCCCTTTCGATACGATGAAGAAAAGGGTTTCTTAATACGCTGTAATGGATAATTCACCCTCGACTGCGGAGGGTCGACATCAATTCGCTACGTTCGGCCCAGGATTCGTACCTTTTTCCGGAAAAAAAAAACTATAAAAATCGGGTGAGGCAATGCGAAGGTCTGTCCTCGCCACGGGGTACCAGCGCATCTCCTTGACGGGCGTTGCTCCAGAATTACCCTGTATCATTTTGGCAGTGTGTGACCCGACTACCCTCCGTGTAATTGGTCTGCGCGAAGTGGGGCGCAAGTTCGATCATTACCAGTACTCCTGCCCGAGAGGAATACGATTTACTTTAATTATAGTACATGTGTGTTTTGTAATAAAATGTTTCTATCGTCCCCTGAATTCAATAACTGGCATCCAGATATCTACGCTCCTACAATCCACCGTCAACACGGCTCGTGGAGAGACACAGGAAGAAAAGGGGTAGCCCGCTGTCGACGCGTGGTCCTCTCGAGTATAAACACGAGCTTCAATATCAGAACAAAAGCAAGCGTTAACGTATTCCGTGCGAGAGAAGGTGGGCATTGCTGTGAAGAGGGCCTCTTCAAGAGTGCAGCCGGTTGTGAGGAATGCAAATCCGAATGTTTCTGATACAATCTGCTCCCTATGATTGAAATTTAGTCTAGCAACTTTCACTTCTCCTAACCTAACGAATCGAACTTGCATCCCTCCCAAAAGAACCGGCCATCCGAGCGTAGAAGCAAGTGCGAAATAAAAGTAACGGTGCGCTTCTCGATACCGCAGATGTACCTACCTAAGTAGCATTTCTGACGGAAAAAAATTGTCCAGCCTTTGGGCCTGGCGTAGACCTTTGGCAGGTAGGTATGTATTTCAAAAGGCAGTGCCACCCGTGGAGCCAGTAAGACCGTCCCCGGTCCGTGCTATACCAGACAGTTTTCTTCCAGTGAAAATCAGTAAATTTGCAAGCGCAATATCTTAAAAACCAGTGAAAATAAAGTGTATACATTAAAGCTTATTGAATTTGGCTTGGAGCGCACTATCAACTCAGGTGTTCAAAAAAAATAATTCCATTTGAAAAACCGAACTTGACCATCGTATCTTTTAAAATAATAATCGATAAAAAAATTCGTTCGCGCAATTAATTGGCCCCCTCGAACCATGCAATTCCCTATATTTTTTATATTTTTATCTCCAATAGTTTAGGAGAAAACCGGCTGTCCAGTCTTAGGTGGGACACTCTGTATACAGGCGTCCACATCTGGAAAGTTAACAGGTGAACTGGTTATGGAATGGTTACCAAAAGTATATCAACCACATGCGGGATCTCGAAGTGTTTTATCATTGGATTCGTGGAATGGTCACTGTCCATCTACATTACGAAACGGTATACCAGCTAATCAACATGTGGAAATATCCACAATACCGAAAAAAACTACAGGAATGATACAACCGCTTGATGTATATGGTTTCCGGATATGGAAAAACTTGGTACGAAAATTTTCCGACCTTGTATTATTGGTTAATTACGATGTTCAACTAAATGCAAGGAATAATGTCATTAAATTACAGTCTCTTATTCATAATCAACTTTCATCACCAAAGTATCACGATGTGTTTGCTTACGCGTGGTATAAAAGTGCATATATTGTTGAGAAACCAAATCAGTTTGAAAATCCAGTAGATTTCGCTTTTTCACAACAAGATTTCATACATCCACCTCGTTGTTCCATATGCGGTAATTATGCTATCATACGATGTGCGTGGTGTAATCAATATCTATGTTTCCAACATTTTTTTGAAGAGTTTCATCACCATGAAGAATAATTCATAATAATCACACCACACAAGTGTTTTCAAAGTTATCTACCTATACTTAAACGGCGGCATTATCTCGCCTGGCTTGTGAGCAAATAAAAGAAAAGTTCGATAATTATGTTAAAAATACAACGTTCTAATAAGGATAAGTTATATCTAACAGTTCCCTTCTTCTCCTCTATTTCCACCTGATATATTTGCCCCATGTGTTATTAAAGACAAAAGTATATAAATTATCTTACTTTCTTACTACGCGTCGCGTATTATTTCCTAATAAACGTTAGAAGAACATTGCTCGTTGTGCAGCTTAAGGCACGTTACAATGGGGTCCAAAAGTTCTTCGATTGTCGAGGAGCACAGTTCCGCGATACAACAAAGGTTGAAATTGTATGAAAAGAAAATAGATTATGCTGTTTCATAATTATTTAAACCACCAATTCAGATTTCACGCGAAACAACGAATTTTAAAAAACATTATTAATATTTTTGTTTATAACTTTTTTCTAATTGTTTAAACAATTGATTTAACTTTTACTATTTGATAGATCTAATTAAAAGAAGTAACTTTCGTCTTGAGATTTTTTTTCTATCTCTTACAGTTCGCGAGTTATAACACAACATCGGAAAATACACGAATTTTCAGGGGTTAATTTCACCCTCTTAGAGTGATTTTGGGCAGCAAAAAAAATTGCGTTGTAATCAGGAGGAAATCCCCTACATATCTTCCCTTGTAAGTAGCATTTCTGACGGAAAATAATTGTCCAGCCTTTGGGCCTGCCATTCCTGGCGTAGACCTTTGGCAGGTAGGTATCGGTTTCAACAGGCAATGCCACCCGTGGCGACAGCAAGACCGTCCCCGGTCCTTGCTGTTCCAGCGGGTTTTCTTCCAGTGAAAATCTGTAAATTTGCAATCGCATTATCTCAAAAATCAGTGGAAATAAAGTGTATACATTAAGGCTTATTGAATTTGTCTTGGAACGCACTATCAAGTCAGCTATTCAAAAAAAAATAGTTCCGTTTAAAAAACCGAACTTGACCATCGTATCTTTTAGAATAATAATCGATAAAAAATCGTCTCGGCTAATAAATTCGCCCCCTCGAACCATGCAAATCTATATTTTTTTTATTTTTTATTTCCAATACTTTAGGAGAAAACCGGTTGTCCAGTCTTCCCGCGGACACCCTGTATATTTAAAATATATTTTAATTAAAAAATTCTAACTTCAAATGCATGTGATAAAAACAATTTGATAAAAAAATATATCCGACAAAAGTTAGTCAGAATTCAGTTGACAACATATTGCAACCGTAAATATTGACAAAAAAATTATTATTCGGTAAAAAGTCAAGGTCACCTAAATGTTTTTAATGAAACTATATATTTTATTATATGCCAACCGACGCATCTTTATATTCTCTTTAAAAAAGTATTAGAGTATTTAGGTCGAAAACTGATTATATCAGAAGTTATGAGTTTTGTCCCGAACGCCCATATACTTCGACCCACTGTGCATCGGCACGTCGATTACGCGTAGCGACGGCCCTGACGAGTCGCGCCAGGCGGCAAAACACCGTGAACGCGTTGCCGATAGATATTTTCTCGAATAGTTCGAGTTAAAAACAGTTGCGACCATTTTCCTGGATGGTTTCCTCTTTAGAAATGTCTACAGAATTTGATGCTGGGTAGCGTTTCGGGCTAGGTTAACAATTTTTCGTAAAAATGCAAAAATATTGCGTGGAAACGGTGCACATCGACACATTTTCAAACTTTGATGGCCATTTACAACAATTCTAAACATTCAAATTTAACAACTATGTACACTGATATATTCAGTAAACTCTCCTCTATCTTTTGAGACTAAGTTGAACTTTCTAGCGTTTTTATTTTTCACGTAATACCTTCCTTTTGCCCAAAATCGTGTGTGTTTACAAAAGCTCATGTTTTTCAAAAACTGAGGGTGATAGAGCAATTTTGCTTATGGATTCGTGTTCAGGGCGAAAAACTCTACAAGAATCGCTGAGTGGACTTTACAGACCAAAAATCGTGTTGGACAGTGTTATCTGAAAGTCGGCGAGAGGGAGGGTATGGGTATTGACGATCTGAGAAAACCTTGCCTGGCCACGCCAAGTATTTGACTTCCAGGACGCGGACATCTAGGCAAATGTCTAGATGTTACAGTTTATCTGCATATTAGTAAAATGTCCACGATATGAGTAATTGAATGTATGAACGCAGCATTTTTGTTGTGTATATGTAGTTGGGTCATCTTAAGGGTAGTTGGAAAGCACTATTATGTACTTGCAGCTCATTTTAATTTCACATCTTTTTTTTATTTTGTAATGATTATTTATTATTATTATTTATTATTTATTATTAGTTTATTAAACCCATTCCTTCCGGGTTCGGGTCTTCTTCACCCACAATCCCTCTCCCCTTTACATCTTCGCAACTTAACCTACCTTATCTACTTATCTAACTTAAAATTATCTTACAACTATCTTAAGCTACTCCTCTCTCCTCCCTTCCCCGTTTGTCCCGCTCATCTCTCCTCGCCCTCCTCTCCCCGCTCGTCTCGCCACTCTCACCCGCCACGCTCGTCTCACCACGCTCACACGCCACGCTCGTCTCGCCACTCCACGCCACTATCTCCCTGCCACACCTCGCTCGCCTCGCCTCGCCCCTCTCGCCTCGCCCCTCTCGCCACGCCACGCCACGCCACGCCACGCCACGCCACGCCACGCCACGCCACGCCACGCCACGCCACGCCACGCCACGCCACGCCACGCCACGCCACGCCACGCCACGCCACGCCCCTCTCGCCTCGCCCCTCTCGCCACGCCACGCCACGCCACGCCACGCCACGCCACGCCACGCCACGCCACGCCACGCCACGCCACGCCACGCCACGCCACGCCACGCCACGCCACGCCACGCCACGCCACGCCACGCCACGCCACGCCACGCCACGCCACGCCACGCCACGCCACGCCACGCCACGCCACGCCACGCCACGCCACGCCACGCCACGCCACGCCACGCCACGCTCGCCTCACCACGCCACTCTCGCCTCGTCACTCCACTCCGCCTCACCCCACTCACTCCGCTCGCCTCTCCCCCCTCTTACTCCACCCGTTAAAATAAATTCTATTCTATATTTTATATATATACATATTTACATTTTCCTACCTACCTCCCTACAGCCAACCCTACCATTTATCTTCCTCTCCTCAGCCTCCCAAGCCTCTCACCCCCCTTTCTCCCCTGTCCCCCCTTCCCCCTGCCCCTTCCCACCCTTCCTCCTGCTTCAAACCTCCCCCTCCCCCCCCCTCCCCCCTCCCCCCGTCCTCCATTCCTCTCCTCATCGCCTCCCTCCTTCTCTTATCCATTCTGCTCATCCAACCAATTTCCCTACCCCTTTCCTGCTCCTCTTCCCTACCCCCATCTCCACACCTCTCCAGCACATGCCCCCATGTCTCTTGTTTCCTCCCACACACCCTGCATGCGTTATCCCCCTCTTCCAACCAATACCTCTCCCCTCTCATTTCATTACCTAACCTGTACCTGGCCACCCTCGTTATCTTCTCCTCCTTCCCCTGTTCTTCCAGGTACCGTGGCACTCCGTCTGTCCTCACCTCCCTGTACCACCTATTATATCTCCCTTCTCTCAATCTTCTCCCTAATTCCTGCTCCTGCAGCTCCCTATCCCTTTGCTCCAATACCTGCCTCATATCCCACCCCTGCCCTTCTCTCCTCTCCACCTCTTCCGTCGCGAAACCCCTCTCCTCATGGAACCCCCTTCTTTCTTCCACCCACCCTATTCCACTGCCTCTCTTCTTTCCTCTAATCTTCTCTAGGCACCTTCTCGCTATTACCCCGGCTTTACTGCTCCCCACCCTTCCTTCCATACCTAGCGCTCTTCCCGCCCTCACCCTCATTTTCTCTCTCTTCGTCTCATCCAACACCATATACCCTGGGGTGCACCGCTCCAGCCCTAGCGTCCATCTAATGAATCCTTCTTGCACTCTTTCCACATCCACTCGTTCCTTCCATCCCCATACTTCCGCTCCATACAACAATACTGTGCCCACTAGTCTATCAAACAGCCACATCCTCCTCTTCCAGTCGCCCCCAAACCTTCTTTTCCCTATCCCCCACACTTCCCTCATCACAACCATTGCCTTCCTCACTCTTTCCTTCACATGTGCCCCTTGCATTCCGTTCCTTGCTACCTTGTACCCCAAATACGTAACTTCTTCCACTCTTCCTCCCTTCCACTTCCATTCACACTTCTTCATCCTCCCCCCTCCTACCCTAAACCTCATCACCTTCGACTAGTCCACATTCACTCTCAACTCCTTCTCATCCACATACCTCTCTAGCACCCTCATCATCATCTTCATCCTCACTTCTTCTTCGGCCATCAACACTATGTCATCCGCATATGCCAGTTCATACACCTCCCCCTACTTTCACCCCTCCCCACCCCTCTTTTCTCAAGCACACCTCCAAATCCGCCATGCATACATTGAATACCATTGGGCTTAGCGGGTACCCCTGTCTCACCCCTCTTTCCGTCCAGAAACTCTCACTCACTCTTTCCCCCACTTTCACACAGCACTTGGTCTCCTCATACGCTTCCATTATACTTTCGTTCAACCATTCACTCACCCCTCTCTGCCTTAGCGCCTCTCCCATTTTCCTTCTCCACTGTATCGAAGGCTGCCTTTAGATCTACAAAAAAAGCCACCATTCATTTCTTACCTTCCCTCATCTCCCTCCCTATTAGGTAATTCAGCACGTAAATCTGATCCAACACCCCCCTCCCCTCCTAAACCCCGCCTGGTTGTCCGGCACCATACCCTTCTCCTCCACCTCCCTCTCCAGCCTCTTTGCCAGTAGCGTCATATAAACTTTCTACAAAGTCTCCGGCAGACTCCCCTTCCCCTTTTTCTTTATCGGCACAATCGCTCCTTCCTTCCATTCCTCCGGCCACCCTTCTCCCATCTACACTCTATTACATACTCTCCATATCGCTCGCACCACATTCACTCCGCCGTACAACCACGCTTCGTTTGGAATCCCATCCACACCCGCCGCTTTTCCCTTTTTCAGCTTCCTTATCACCTCCACTACTTCCTCCATCCCTATTCTCTCCTCTTCCTGTGTCCCCCTTGCCCCCCTCTCCCACCTTCCCCGTATCCTCTCCTCTCGCCCCCCCCCCCAGTACCTCCATGAAATGCCCCTTCCATTCCTCCATTCCTATATCTTCATTCGCATCCCTCTTCCTTCCCCTCTCCCTTCTTATAATCGCCCAAACCTTTCCCTCCCCATCAGCTTTCTCTACTTCCTCCGTAAACCTTTCCCTTTTCTCTTCCTTCCTCTCTTCACATGCCCTTCTGTACTCCCTCTTCCTCTCCCTGTACTCCTCCCTTGACCCTTCTCCCTTCCTCCACCTTCTCAATGCCGCCCTTGCGTCACATTTTCTGCCCCTGCACTCCCCATCCCACCACCCTATCTCCCCTATTCCTTGCCTTCTCCTTCTCCACCCTGCCTCCCTCCTTATCGCTTCGTTGAGGTTCCTTATTACCTCCTCCACCGTCTCCCCTTTAATCTCCTCCCTGCTCATCCATTTTTTATATTTCTCCACTCCTTCCTCCTCATTGACCTGACCCCCTCCTTTTTTTCCTCCTCCACTCTCCCCCCTTCACCCCCATTCGCACCACTATCGGGTGATGGTCTGACTCAATATTTTCCCCTACCTTTAGCTCCCTCACCGCCTATTTTGTAATTATTATTATCTTCTATTTTTTGTGATTTATTTGCTTTCATGTACTTAGCGTAATTTTTTTACTTTTTTGAAGTGTTTTATGGGAAAATTGATTTACTTGCGTTCTTTGGTTTAAATAAATTCGTTACGTTTTTAACATGTATTAAAGAAGGAGAAGGACAAAATTTGTATGCATTTTGACACTTGTAGTACAATCACAAAAGATGTAATGTTATGATAAGATACTTAAAACAAATGTAAACATATTCATTTTTACAGTATATAACAAAATGTTGTAAAAACCGGCCAATGTTACCCCAGTTTACGATAACTGAATGTTTGTCTACTTCGGGATGGGACAATTCTCGTTTCGAGAATTAAACATCCACAGATCTAGGGTAGACCAGGGTGAATCGGATCATTTTGTGTTTGACGATAAAAAAATAATAGTCAAACATTTAAAACAAATGTTATTATATATTCGTAACCAGTGCACCTTTGGCTTGAACATGAATATATAAAAATGAAACTAAACATAAAAATCTTTCATTTATAAACACAAAACGAAAAAGTGAGAAATATTCGATTCGCCCCGAAACTTGGGGCGAATTGAGTATCCCAGAAATTTCTGAGAAAACTGAAATTTTCATAACAAAATCTTTAGAATTAAACAAATCTAATTTAATGACAGTGAAGTCAAGCGACACTACTTAGCACACAGATCGGAAGGATATTGCCGTTTTTTGCCACCTCTATCAGTACAATTCTCGTGGCACCATTCTTCTCAGACATTCTTCTGAAAGTGGACGAATTAATTTTTCACCGCAGTAAATACAATGCCATCGTCTTAAAACCATTAATTTATTTATTGTTTTCGTCATATCTTTAGATTTAATTTTTATCACAACTTCGTTTATTTATTTTTTTGGACACCATGATCCCTGATTGCTCTTTTTTATGTGCCTACGAACCATCTGTATATAAACAATTATCATATTTATAATCATAAATATACTCAAATGAAAAAAAAGAGTGATCCGATTCGCCCCAAATAACGTGATCCGATTAGCCCCATATATAAGTATTTCAAAGATTGTAGATTACATAAACATATTATGATATAATAGTCTAAAATACATCAAATACTAAACTTGGACACCGTGCAAACTAATAACAATAAGCACATTTGAATTTTCAAGCTTACTTTTTATTTTAAATATGAAATTGCAGATTACGTAGGTTAGATTCGTATGCCAGATCTAAACAATGACTTAAAACAATTGACGGGCTATTGCAGTAGGTGTGGGGGTGAGGAAGGCGGTACTACGAACGATCGGAATGCTCATTTTTATCGCGATGTAAGAAATATGGTCCAAATTCTTATTTTGATCCGATTCACCCAGTGATCCGATTCGCCCTGGTCTACCCTATATATGTTGACTATTAAAAGCACCAAAACGAAGTGCGCGTTTATGAAGTGCAGAGCGGGTAACCTGAACGGGCTGTGTCGCGTACAAGTAGGCCCAAATGACTTTATAACCCCAGATGTGGTAAAAGGTTCGAAGTTGCTTTCTTTCCCGTTTATTTCACTTTGAAAACACTTATTAATCGCTATCCAAACAATGTGCCAAAATCCCAGCATGCGTTCGAAGACACACGGCAGCGACACGCTCCCAAGTCCGTTAACCATCCAACACGTGGTGGTAATACGCCAATCCTAGCGAGTTTTTGCTGTTCTAGAAATTTTTCTTTCCACGCGAATAGTGAATTGGCGTTGACCACAGGAATTTTTACAACGATTGTAAGGAATTTTCGTCGACAGGTGGAGCCAGTACATTGATCCTAAGAACTTTTCGCGACAACAGTTGGCACGCATTACACCCACCACCACAAAATGTCGTTCAGTGCCATCTATAATTACCCCCACCACCACAAAAATAACCCCCCGGACTTAACAATAAGTCCCCATGTACGACTCCCCTCCTCTCACTACAGCCCCTGTCCAACGAACTGCACACGCCCCTCCCCTTTGGCGTTACCCCCGTCGCCACAACTTGGTCTCGGAACAGCATAATTCACCCACTTACATATTGCTTTTTAACAGTAAAAGAACACGATATGTTAATTTCTTAATTGTATTGGAATTCATATTTCTGGTAGTTACTTTCACTGTTATTAATAGGTTATAACGCTTCTATGTGGACAGCAGGAAGATTGAATAAACCGGATGTAGAACCACCAAATATGCATAAAAAACTTCAGAGACAGTTGACTTTGAACCCAATCTCTGATCCTCGACTTTGTCAGTTGAGGCAATATCAACTAAAATCACATACTAGTTCAGTATCACAACAGTCTGCAGTCACATCTTCTGGAGTGCAGCATCGGCCGTTAGCTAGACACTCCAGTAACGAATCACCTCATAGGGCAGGCATGAAGTAAGTGTTCAGTTTGCTTATTCTTTTAAATATCACTTAAGGGGGGAAGCCAATGTGACGGTCGAAAATAAAGGCTACTTTCAAGGCAAACTTTTATAATGAAATGTAACTTTCTACGAAAAATCTTTATAACCATCTGAAAATACATATATTTAACTAATATTTTATGCTCTCAGATAGAATTTTTTTGGGGTAGTATCGCCCAGGGTTCGGCGGGCGTAAGCTACATCAGGTATTTTCATTTTTATTCCTGAATACCGTGAAAATATGTTTTCCTTGTTACGCTGCGAAAGCCAGTGCATGCCTTATCGCCCGTGAAATGTTACACACCACCAATATGACGCTTCGTCTCCACCCCTCTGAATTATGAAGAATTGGACCTAGATACAAAGTATTCATTGTGGGTTGAATGATTTCTGCGTAACTAAGCCCAAGTGATATTCATTGGGAGGAATATCAGAAAAATACATGTACGACATACCAACAGAAGATGGGAACTGTTTAACACTGTTTAAGTTTTTCGAATCACATGTGTCCCACACAACAAAACTGCTGGGACCCATACAGGGTATCCCAGAATTGAGGGACATCCCGAAACATGCAATATCCTGATCCAAAAAGACATCGAAAAGTCCATAACCGTTTTGGGATCCAGGGTTTCGTTTTCGAGATATTAACAAAAAAAAAACCCGGCCAATCAGAGCGCGAGCCTTCCGCTGGAGCTTCCGCGCCAGCGTGGCCGCGCGCCGGGCCGCGCTGCGAATACGAACTACCAACGCGGCATGCATCGAAGGAAATTGCGTAGAATGGCAAATGAAAAAGACGTAACAAAAAAATCTAACTTTTTGTCATGGTTTGTTTGCCTTTTAAAGTGAATAATGAATAAAGGATAAATGGATGAAAATCATGTGTAACGTAAAAAGACGAATACACAGATGTTTTTTTTTTAGCAGACTCGAAAATAATAATTATTAGGAGTGAAAAGATAAGGAATACGTAAATTTCCTTTTTTAATATCGTACAAACGAAAAGGTAATGCAACAGGAAACGAATGAAATGTGATCGTAGTTCGTTATTGTGATAAAAATCCGTAGTTCAATAACGGCCAACACTTTTGTTAATAATGAATAAGTCTGTTCAAAAACTCCGAAGAAAAATTTACGTAGATAGTCAAATTTAGAGAAATTCACCTATATCTTGAAAACCTGTGTCACTAGGTCCCTGAACCGATCCTGGTCACCGACGGACGCGCCGAGTGCACAGTTGGTCTCAGGTACACGACACCACACAGAGTTAAGTGTTGCAACGTTAAGTGCGTCCGGGTTAATCTATCGAATATTCACTTCAGTGCACGGCTACTGGCACTGATCACTTAATTCATTTTTCATGGATCGTGTTGTTCCTTCGTTATAAAAATTGGTGGAAATGAATTTTCACTTGGCTCGTGGTTAGTAGATACTATGACTCAACTTTTCGCCGATGTCTTTCCATCTCAATTATTCCGGGCCGCACACACATGAATTAACACATAAGCCCCGTTAGCCAAATTGCCGGCAACTAAGTTTGTTTCATGTCATCATTGACATTTGCTCCAACCATTGCGAGTTTTGGGAGTTTCCCTGAATGAATTGTCAATGATCTACAAACCGAATTCCTACAATAATAATTTTATTTTGTTTCTTGAAGCCTGTCACGTCATGAAATTTTTCCCACGCAAGATTTGGCGACAACAGTGTAGCAACGCTGGGCGACGTTCGTAGAAAACCGGATGCGATAAGCATTTGGAAAAGTTAAGCACCGAGAGGCTGAGAACGGTCCGAGG